>VUQS01076743.1:43910-67238 GCA_015108495.1 Heterochromis multidens
AAAAAAAAAAAAAAAAATTAAGAAAACAGTCCAAACATATAAAAATATTGTGTTCATATGAGTTATTTGAAACCCTTATTCACATTCTTCAAAAGCAAAGTGGCATTTTTTAAGCTGCTGAAATGTGTTCCACTTTGTGTCATTCATAAAATTGCACACAAAAATTCATATTGAAGAAAAGAGTGAAAATTACTCGAAAGTATGAAGATGCCATATTTGTGGTGGTTAGACTCCAATGAGAAGCAACATCATAGAGCAATATTCCAGATGAAGGTAGGAGATAGTGACTGGAGCCCCTGGAGTCTAGATCCTAGTGGTGGTGGTGTTGTTGGTGTAAGCAGGTGGATGATGGTGACTTTGGTTAACGTCCACTCTTGCAGAACATCGGGTGACTATATGCAAGTTTGCTCTAGCACACGACAAACATGCAAAGTAAACTGGCATTCAGCTGTAAACCTGATGAGGTATTCCCTTTTCCTGTGTGAAGTTTTGTTAAGGAAGCAAATATCATTTTCCACACTTCCCCTACAGCCTGTTTCAGGTTATTATTTTCTATCAGGTCGATATTGACGTGGAACATTAGGGATGAAGTGTAGCAGGAAGTCAAAATTCTCACTTCAAACAGAAGAATAACAGTTTGCCTTGTTTACATTCAGGCCACGCTGGGTATTAAAACACTGAATGAATGTAGTGATTGTGTAAAAAAAAAAAAGCCACAACACAGGGAAAATCAAGTTTTATGATAATGCAGTGAAGGGTGAAAAGAACAAAGTAAATATGCCAGTTATTTCAGAAGTTCTTAATTATCTTTTTTATCTAATCAGGCTGTGGAAGATGTCACATACAGAATGTTAATGCAGAAAATTACAGCTAATTAAAGATTGGCAGATTTCCTCTGCTACATCTCAATAGTCCTAAAATAAATGGTACATGAATGGTCTGAATTTAAATCCAGTCATTCTCAGTTCAAAGCAGTCTATACCATGCACATGCTATGATTAAAAGATCACTGCTAAGCATACACATTCATATTTATGCTGGCATGAAATATTTATCACCTTTAAGGTGAGAAAACTATTTTGAAAGCCTAATGCATCAAACTGCACAAAATTGCAGCCCACTTTTTCCCCTGACATTTGCAATAAAAATAATCACATCTTGGCATTTGAAAATGTGAATCTTAACTCCCCTCTTGGATCTACTGTGGGAGAATCGCTAAGCAAATGCTTTGCTCTCCTTTTTTGGCTCAGTCAGACTGACATTGAAAATCTAAGCAACTAAACAGGGGTAAGCCAGAACAGCATCCACACCCGGTTCACTGCTGAGGCTTCTGGAGGTGACGTTCAGAGCAACCACAGCAGAAGACTATGTTTTAAACTGCATGTCTTCAAACTAATACCAGAGACTATTTTTGTCTTATACTACATTAGTAATGTGGGGACTGTTAATAATGGGATGACTGTGGCTCAGGAGGTAGAGCAGGTCATCTACTAATCGGTGGTTCGATCCCTGGCTGTTCCAGTCTGCATGCCAAAGTATCCTTGGGCAAGATGCTGAACCCTGAGTTGCTCCAGATGCATTCATCAGAGTGTGAATGTGTGTGAATGTTAGGGAGAAATCACTTAGATGTAGAAAAAAGTGCTTGTATGAATGTGTGTATAAATGGGTGACTGAGACATGTTGTATAAAGTGCTTTGAGTGCTCAAGTAGAATAGAAAAGCACTATATAAGAACCAGTCCATTTGCCATTTAATGTGTATATGGAACCTGCAAATAAAGTAAGGTACAAGTGATTTTAACTCAAAGTAGCTGCTCCAGCATACATTTTTCCCTCAGTTGAGCATGAATAACAACCAAAACAAGTCTGCATAAGGAGGACCGTTGGGTAGCACAAACCAGAAGGCAGGACTTAAAGACTGGGATATCTACAGTAGTTTAACTTTTGTGGTTTTGACGTCTTTTTTTGTTTTTTGTGTTTGGTTCAGGCACAAAAACTGCTTGGTTCTGGTTTTCGAAAAATTGCAGAGAAGTTTATTCCTATCTGAAACAAGCTTCACCACAATTTCCTGGTTACTGCAGTTATGTGTCTTGCATGAATAATGATATTAGCCTGTGGTATCATGGTAAGTACGCTAGTGACCTGAAGTTTACTTAACTTCCCTGAAGGCTGATAAATGACCCCAGAAAGGGTTCCCAGTGCATAAAGATGTGATGCTTTAGGAGCCTACATTAAGCATCATGTGACGGGTTGAGGGTAAGAGTGGGTTGTTTTAGGGACATTTTCATGCTAAACGTGTGTTATTGACTGACTTTGTGGCAGTGAAATAAGACACAACACTGACATACACTATATTGCCAAAAGTATTCCCTCACCCGTCCAAATCATTGAATTCAAGTGTTCCGATCACTTCCATGGCCACAGGTGTATAAAATCCAGCACCTAGGCATGCAGACTGATTCTACAAACATTTGTGAAAGAATGGGTCGCTCTCAGGAGCTCAGTGAATTCCAGCGTGGTACCATGATAGGATGCCACCTGTGCAACAGGTCCAGTTGTGAAATTTCCTCACTACTAAATATTCCACAGTCAACTGTTAATGGTATTATAACAAAGTGGAAGCGACTGGGAACTACAGTAACTCAGCTACGAAGTGGTAGGCCACGTAAAATCACAGAGTGGTGTCAGCTGATGCTGAGGCACATAGTGCACAGAGGTCACCAACTTTCTGCAGAGTCAAGAGCTACAGACCTCCAAACTTCATGTGGCCTTCAGATTAGCTCAAGAACGGTGTGTAGAGAGCTTCATGGAATGGGTTTACATGGCCGAGCAGCTGCATCCAAGCCTTACATCACCAAGCACAATGTAAAGCATCGGATGCAGTGGTGTAAAGCACGCCACCACTGGACTCTAGAGTAGTGGAGACGTGTTCTCTGGAGTGATGAATCACACTTCTCCGTCTGCTAATCCAAATGATGAGTCTGGGTTTTGGTGGTTGCCAGGAGAACGGTACTTGTCTGACTGCACTGTGCCAAGTGTAAAGTTTGGTGGAGGGGGGATTATGATGTGTTAATAAAATTTAGCCTATATGAAGCCTGGAAAGAAAGCCGGCCAGCTGTGTAAGTTAACAGACTTATCAATATCACAGCTCTATCACTAAGACACAGTAATAATTGAGTATTTCATTAAATTAATCTTTAAAAGACAGTTTTAGTTTCTATTCTCTCAGCTGCAGTGTCAGTGGAGTTTAACTGTTTGAGAGTAAGTAAAGAATAAATATAAGAACAGAATTCAAAATTAGTCTACATGCAAATTGGATGTAAGGTCAGGAAGTACAAATAAGTGCTCTGTTTTAGAATTAATACTTATAGAACAATAAAATTGTTGTACAATTGTTCACAGCCAAAAATAAAAAAATAAAGTTGCCTGTAGGAATTTATATTTCTTACTGATCATCGCAGCTTAAGTTACCCAGGCGATATATACCAATAAGAAGTGAACCCCCTTTTCTAGTAAGGAAAATCCTGAAGTTGCTTGGATAAGATGAAATCCTGCCTCGTAGCACAGGCCTCTGTACTAGCACTAGTTTCTATTCTCTCAGGTGCAGCCTTGATGGAGTTTAATGGTCTAAGAGTAAAGAATAAATATAAAAACAGAATTCAAACGTGGGCTTAGTCTGTGTGCTAGTTTTATATAAAGTAAGTATTACAAATAGGTGCTCTGTTTTAGGTTCATATACTAATGCTTATAGAATAATACAATTGTTTGCAGCCAACAGGGAAAAAATAAATCAATTAAAGCAGGTAGGTAAGCATCTATATTCAATACTGATACTCACTGGGGAAACACAAAGACTTGAGATGTTAGAGCCTCCTGTTCTCCACGCACAGAAGTACAAGGTATCTTCTAGAAATAGGTGATGATTTCATACCTGTTGAGCTCTAATCTGGAACGTACCCTGCTCCAGAGCAGGTTAGGTCTGCAGCAGAAGTTACCAGGTCGAGCTACCCTGGTAAGAAGGGTTCCACCTTCGTAGTACTTAAAACCCAGGGTTAATTAGACAAAGATCAAATGTACATCACACAAATAAGACGTAATGTATGTCACGTTGTGTTCTGTAAGACTTGAACTGGTAAGTAAGACCATAAACTCACCACTAAAAGGTTTACTGAGGTCATAGAAAAAGGAAGCTGAAGACCATGTTGTACTCTGTTTCTGCCTCTGTAAGCAGAGGAGTTGCCCCCCCATGGCCATTATAAAGAATGGAAGTTTAAGGCGCTTCACTTGGCTGAGTCTATAGCCATCCTTTATATACAGTCTGTTTTTCTCTTTTCTCTTTTTTGTTTTTTTTTTATTTTTGTTTATTTATTTTGCTAATTTAGTGGCTTGCCTCCTTGCCAATTCAACTTATAACTCAAACTGGCAGAGGCTTGGTGCACTGCACACACACACACACACACACACACACACACACACACACCTCTGCAATTATATGGGCAATCACTGATGATTAACACATTGCCGAATCCACAGTGTGACCACATTTGCATCTCAGGAAGTAAACTGAGCCTTTGAAAATATAAACATTCTGATTGCTGCAGCTTTAATATCAGTAACAACATTTAGTTGATATAAATGCTAAAGATGTAGCCACAACTAGGAAATAAACAGTGCTAATAGCCCCATTGCACTCAGTGCATGGACTGAATAGATAAATGTGTGATATTCAATCTCCAGTGGCACAAATATCCATATTTATACCTGAATGAAAGCAGCCTTTATTTTACTTTTGTTTTCACAGTTGATCTCAGTTCCCTTTTGTCACTTTAAAAGCACCCTGAAAATGCATGCACATGCACATACAGCACAGAGCACATCTTTAACAGTCCTTTGTCATTAAATGGCACAATCAGCTTTCAAATAGCATCAAGCAGATTCCTGACAGTCTAGCTGCAATAAAGGAGTACTTCAGAGTGAGGAGGTCCATCCCCAAGCCATCATTATGGGCTACGTTCTGTTTTACAAATGAAGAAAAAGATGCTGAATGTTAGCGGCACAATTAAAATGCATTCAGCAGAATTGTTTCTCCTCCCTAAAGCTGTGTTGGTGCATCATTTAGCAACTCGTAAGCTTGCTTTTCTAAGAGACATTCATGCTCTGCAGCTAAATGCACTGACCTGCCCTCCCCCTCCAACTTCGCATCAAGCATGTGACATGCATTTTAAAGCATCAGTCCAAGTGCTACAGCATTTTCACTTAGTCCACGCTGTTCTCGAGAGTCTCTCCCAGGATTTCCTGTTTCAATCCTGTTCCTTTTTGCTGTGACTTCAGTGACGGAGCTGTGATTCGAGGCGATGCAGTAGCAGTCAAACTTGGCATGAAAGTCAGTCAGAGATGTGTCTTACAGGGAAGAAGAGCTGAAGATTCAGCTCCTTTCTCTGGCACCTACAAGTAACAAAGGAACAACACGCGCCAGCTCTGAATCCATCTTTGGTATTTCAAGCAATCATTTGAACAAAAAACAGCATCCCACAGCCTCTACCTCCCTGTATTCATCTGCAGAAATTCAGTGAAATTGGGTTCTAGGGTAAAGTTTTTTGCTTTTGTTTCTGTCTTGGAGGCAGAGTTAACTTTTCATGACTTTTATTTTACCCTGTTGACATAGAAAATATTTGCTAAAAGCATCTGAATCTAAAAAGGCCTTCAGAAAAAGAATAGTGGAAGGCTTGAGTCTACTGTATTGTTTTCTAAATACATTAGACATCATCCTCACAAGTGCACATAAAGTAATCATGGGCTCAGAATGATCTAAAATATGAAAAGAAATCTTTCACTAATCCTACATCTACAGCATATATGCAGAATTACATCTGCATATAACCATGTGAATATATGCATATACAGTACATCCAGAAAGTATTCACAGCGATTCACGTGTTCCACATTTGGTCATGTTACAGCCTTATTCCAAAATGGATTAAATTCAGTTGTTTTAAAGCTGCAGGTCAAAATTAAATATTACGAAATAAAAGCAGAAAGGTTTGGCAAACAGCTACTGTTGAAGGCCAGTCATATATTTTTCCTTTCAAATTAACTTCTAGATGTTAAGACCTGACATGCATATGAAGCCCAAATACAAGTGACACTGATGGGTGACAATTTAAACTGCCATCATGATCTTGAAAACAAAAACTCAACATTAAATAAAAACAGAATATAAATGCAAAGTTATAACAACTCCAGGCAGTTGCTGTGAGTTGTGCTGTGGTCATGTTTATTTGCATCTTTCTGGAGTGTGCATAGATATCCTGCGTTGAGAGTGACAGTTATCCCTGATGCATGGTTTCTGAAAGGGCCGTCAGCTCATTCCTGCTTGCTCTCCTATCGCGGGCCAAAATGGTCCTCAGGCCATCAGGAAATGTCTTGGTGCTCCCAAAAGGCTCTCTGCATGTGACTGAGATAAGTATTTTTTGTCTTGTAGAAACCTTTTCTCTCCCCGATGGCACAGCACAGCCATCAAACGCCCTCACTGTGAGGGTCAAGTTCAGGCCTGTACCATCCTCTTGGGGAACACATGCACACATCTCTTGTTGAAAATATGGTGAAGGATGTTTCATGATGAATCTTTTTCTTCCATATACCATCTTACTTGAACAGCTCCTTGCAGAGTTTGAATACTACCCATGTGAATTTGACTCTATAATAGATCTTGGGTATTTTTCTCTCTGCATCCTAATGTTTAGCTTAGTACAGCATTTTTAAACACAAGATAAGACTGATGCAAAAGTCCTGTCAAAAGAAAGTCTGTCTAATAGTATTTTCAGAAGACAAGTAGCACTCTCTACTTTATCTACTAAAGGCTACTGCCTCCCACAGCAGGACAATGTGCCCCACCACACCACTTATGAACAGCTCACGGAACACAAAAAAGACCAATTTTACATGATGTGGCAGAAAAAGTCTGATTCACAGATGGCCCACCCTGGAACCCAAAGGACCAAAACAATCCACTGTGTGATCAGAGGATGCTACAGGACACCACTGGACACCTCTAGAGGCGATCTACAAGATATTAGGCAGGTGGTTTAATGTTATTAATGATTTGTGTCTGAAGACCAATATCATGCAGAAGCATAGACTGTATATAGTAGATGGGCACATTTTGTCAGTTTCCCTGTTAATTAAAGTAAAATGTAATGATATTTGGCCCAGAGGGAGGTGACTTACTAAGTTATCAGCTAATGATATCAAGCTGTTTTCAAAGACTGTATAAATGCAGTGCACAGACACCAGCTTATTAGTGCCAAATGGCTGACTAATAAAATACTAAAATTTCATTACCCAAAACTGAAGCACAAGTCTTGGGAGAATCAGACCTGTTAGTATAATTACCCAAAGAGCAGGCCATATAATGTATCACATATTTGCATTAAAACACAGCAAAAGGCACCTCAGCACAAATGCAGTTCAGGTCCCACTTAGTGACTCCAGTTAGCTGAGGGGAAGCCTAGCAGACAGCTAGAAGGTACTATAGAAACTAGGCTATAAAGATATTTAATTCTGTTGTAAAGTTGAGCATTTTAACACGAGTCTATAGGGACTGACTCAGTTTTTGGAGCCAGCCTCAAGTAGCCATTGGAGG
Source organism: Heterochromis multidens (assembly GCA_015108495.1). Lineage (NCBI taxonomy): Eukaryota > Metazoa > Chordata > Actinopteri > Cichliformes > Cichlidae > Heterochromis > Heterochromis multidens. Next base: position 51,551 of record VUQS01076743.1, read on the forward strand.
AACTGCACATTTTGGCTCTTCAGTGTTGGCTTCACTTTGAACTCTGGAGAGTACCACTTGTGTAGTTTACCAATATAAAAGCATCTGTATTTAGTTTTCTCATTCATTGAACTTTTTCCATTTAAAGCTGCCCTCACAAATATTTTAAGTATTTCAACACTGAGTCAAAGGTTTTACTTGAAATGACAAAACTGCAAAGAATTATCACCCAACTCTGCTCTAAGAAGAATTTCCAACATCATTATTTTGTTTTTCTCACCTGCAGCTTGACTGTTTTGGTTCACTCTCCCTGCTCTCATGGATTATTTTCTGATACAGTTGACAGTTCCTGTTTCTGTTGCATCCACTCTACCTTACCTGCTGAGGTCTAAATAACAGAGACACAAAGTTAGCAATGTGCTGGTGAGCACACTTGTAACTTTAGGCAGCTGTAACGGCAGATAGTTTCCTCAGAAACTGGTGGAAATCAAAACAAGGCAAAACCAAGCAGCAGAGGCAAACAACAGTGTTTAATTCAGTGCCTGTTTGCAGAAGGAATTTTACAAGTTTGCAGGATACTTTGCCAACACACTACCTAAATACAAAGTAGGTTTTTGGGGAAAAAAAAGAAACATAATCTACAGAATTTTAAGATATCATTTGAAACAAATATTCTGAAGGGCTTATTTTATAATAGGGCAAAATTACAATGTTAAAACCAGACAAAAAACTGTTGGCAGTTAGCTGCGTTATTCTCACTTCATTGCAATCCATCATCACACAAACTTTTTATGAGGGATCAGGTAGTTTTAAGGCTAATGTCCAATCAAGGTACAGGACATTTGCATTCTGACATACATCACTGTAGGTTACATCCTGGAAAAGTTCAGCTCTGTAGTGCATGTGAAAATGCTTTAGAAGTCCAAAATACTGCTAACACAGTTGTCTACAGACCTAGAGGCAGGATACAGAAGATAAAGTAGTCAATGAGGATGCTCAAAAATACAGCACTACAGGCCTGGGTATACATGTGTGTTTGTGTGTGTGAGAGAGAGTGTGTGTGTACTGTATCTTTGAGTGAAAAGCAGACTTTTCACTCGAAAAAAGAAACATACTAATTAACCATGCTCTGATCACAGCCCTGAAAGAGTCGGCCCCTCTCGCTCTCTTCTGGGGCCGCTGTCACAGCTGGTGCACCTCTACCGGCATTTACACACCGATGATTATCCACTCGGGGGTCGTCGTGCTTCACATCTCTCCCCTGGCCCGGCGGTCCGTCACGGTTGCAGCTGGCCGCACACGAGTGATTCGGGGCTCTGCAGTGTTGATAAGCTTGCTGCTGTGGAGGTGCAGACGAGGTGAAGGGTACCTCACTTTGGCTTTAAATAGAAGATGAGTATACTGTGTGTGAGCCTGTCACGCTAGCTGCAAGTGCACATTTGAATGTGTTTTGACAACTGTTCAGGGACATTTGAGGGTGAATGTGATGTTTTCTCTACTTTATTGCACCTAATAATATGTTTGAGGATTGTCTAAAAGCTGTTGCCCATAGATTACAGAGCTGACATTTCTGGCTTCCATTTCCAATTCTTGCCAGATGATGACGAGACTGCATAATATTAAGTCACGCAGCCAGTCACAGTCATTATATGACAGGCTGATAAGCACACAATTCTCCCTCAAACTTACACACAGAGACCATTCCTCCTCCTCTGGCTCATTAGCTTTAGGGAAGAGGATTTCAGCTTTTCAGTTGGGTGTGGTGGTGGCCACCTGCTCCTTCTATCTTAATCGCTAAATTGATTTCATTACTGGTATAATTGGATGGCCTCAATGACTCTCTGAGGGAGTTTAAATCACCTGAAGGGCTGATGTTGATGCTTGACTTTCCTACTTTTCTGCAGGCTGCTGAAAGGATTATTGTTTCCTCATAATGTTGGTTCATTTAGGAGAGAAAACACTACCCAACACTGTAATTAGGAGGAGGTCAAAGGGGGATGGAAGATAAAGGGGATTTACAGAAGCCCAGGTCTAGAATGTATATCAAATTAAGAAGGAAATGTCCACTGAAATAACATTCAGAAAAAAGTGTATACTTAAATAAAATACTAACCAGAGTTATTTTTGTATTTTCTAATTAGTTTTTATTTTTATTTCATTATGACTTTTTTTAAAAAAATTCAGTTTAGTTTCAGTGGATTTTCTTATTTCAGTTTAGTTTTTATTATTATTATTATTATTATTTAGTTTTTATTAGTTTCAGTGTTAGTTTTAGTCTTTTTTAAAATTATTATTTTAACTATTATTTTTTATTATTGTATGGAGGGCATATGTCAGAGGCAAGATTTAAGGAAATCAGTACAGTATTACAATAAAAACAGAACTTCTTGAAAGCAGTTGACTCACAATGTTGTAGACATCCAGAGTCTCAATAAACACGTTCGCCAGTGCCTCATCGGGCAAGTCATAATAACATTTTTTACCAAACTAACAAATACTAAAACTAATGATATGTCCTCTATATTTCTATTTTATTTTAGTTTTCCAAGTTCACAGAATTGTTTCAGATAGTTTAATTTTTTTCAAAAGTCTAGTTTTTATTTTTATTTTAGTTAACTAAAATGTTTTTTCACATCTAGTTTTAGTTTTTAGTTTAGTTTTAGTTAACTAAAATAACCTTGACACTAACAGTTCCATATCTGGGTTGGTTATTAAAAAGACTGTACTGGTCTGAGAAACTGACTCAAAAGCATGTAGCATGAAATTCATATCTTCTGGAGCCACATCCCAAACCCAACAGAATATCAACCATTTAGAATTCACTGCCCAAATTTGGCCAAGTTTTTTCAGCCGTTTCACTTTAATGAGCTCCTCCTAGAGAATTATTTGGATTGGTCTCATATTTAAATGACTCTGCAATGCTAAATTGCAAAGCTTTTGAGTTTTCATTGAAGGGTCTGTTTGTGACCCCATGGTGAATTTTGATGTTTTAGCCAATTATCACGAAGGAGGCCTTCTGGGATAAATGTCATATTTGTGTTCTACACATAAAACATAAAATACGGCAGCTTCTAACTTCCACATATGGAAACAAAGTGATACCCTTCTTTCTCCATAGATGTTCTGTAGGGATCAGTTCTGAACTTTAGCTGGACCACTAAATCAGAGACTTGTCCCAGACTAATCCAGCTTTGTCATGCTGAAAAAATGAACTGTTGCCCTTACTCAGGTCACATGGCTTCTCTGTATTTGGCTGCATTTATCTTCACCTCAGTTCCAACCAGTCTCCCTGTCACTGTATACGCTGAGAAACATTCCCATAGCATGATGCTGCCACCGCCATGTTTCACTGTAATGCCAGGGAGTGTGTGCTTGTTGCTACTACTACTACTACTACTTCACTCAGTAGATGATGTTCAACCCAAAGAGTTAAATTTTCCTCATCAGAGCGTCCCATATGCTCTCAGAGTCTTTTAAATTCTGCCTGGCAGTCTCTTATCCAGCTGGCATGTATTTTTACTCAGTGGCTTACATCCGTCTGTACTGTAAAACTGATGAAGCACTGCTGATATGTTTGTCCTTCCAGCAGGTTTTCTTTCTAACAGAACTTCCACCATCCATATGGTGTTTCTACATTTATTCCCATAACAATAAATGAATAAAAGAGGGGCCTCTAATAAATAAAGTACAAACTATTGGGGTACGTAGTTTGTACACTCAGTACAAAAATCAGCCTAAAATGTATTTTTTCCATCAATATATTAATTAGTTTATGAACACATCCAAACAAAAGTAAACCAACACAAAGAGAAAAAGAATAATGGACTGCTTTTCCTATTTAACACATAACAATCCAAATCCATCAAAAAACAAGTCTGTTTTCAGAGAAATAAATTATTTCTGTCAGTTCAAAACATGAACTAAACATGGCTCTGCCAAAAAAAGTCATTCTGATGAACTGCTGAACCCTTTCAAATATACACTATACTGCCAAAAGTATTCACTCACCCATCCAAATCATTGAATTCAGGTGTTCCGATCACTTCCATGGCTACAGGTGTATAAAATTCCAGCACCTAGTCATGCAGACTGCTTCTACAAACATTTGTGAAAGAATGGGTCACTCTCAGGAGCTCAGTGAATTCCAGCATGGTACCATGATAGGATGCCACCTGTGCAACAGGTCCAGTCACGAAATTTCCTCACTACTAAATATTCCACAGTCAACTGTTAGTGGTATTATAACAAAGTGGAAGCGATTGGGAACGTCAGCAACTCAGCCACAAAGTTTTAGGCCACGTAAAATCACAGAGCGGAAGGTTTGACAATCTGTGTTGTATCCAGTGCATAATGAGGATACCATTTGTTGAAAAATGAAACATAATGGACCTCAGCTGTGCAGCCTGATAATACAGCAATACATCTGGAGATTTTAACCCCCCCACTATCAAAAGGCAAGTGTAACAGAGAAAGGAAGCCTGGTTTTTCTGTTCTTCTACAGGAATCCCACTAATAGAGTTTGATTTTAAAGAACAAATCTGTTGGAGGTGGCAGATGAATGTTTTGAAAAGGACAAAGTAACTTTGGAAACACATTCATCTTGAAAATATTGATTCTACCAACTGCTGAAACAGGGACATCCATCTTTCAGGCAAGTCCGTTATTTCTATCATCGCATGTTCATAATTAGCAGTGACAGCATTTTCCATTTTTGTTCTCTTTATCCCTAAGAAGACTGAACTGTAGTAGTTTAAAAGTTGGTCATACTTCTGTCATTTTCAAGATAAGCTATAATATTGCTGACTTGACTTTTTTACTCACTGCATATATTATCTTATATTATCTATATATATATATTATATATCCTGATATATTCCGAAATTATTTTATTAAATGTAACAAAGCTGGATCTGATTTGTGTGATTTTGTAACAATATAGAGATAGTTGATGCTCATTCTGTCCCACTGTTAGTCCATCAATTTGTAGATGTAACTGTATAGCTACTGCAACAAGCTCGATTTCTTTCTTTCTTTTTAACTTTGGGAAAACATTCATCTTTAGTTTCTCTTTGACAGTTTTTTCTTAAACAGGTAAAGACACACATCTAACAACTGAGTCAGTGAGTCCATTGCATGTCAATAGTTAGCACTGAAAATATGTTCTTGGCTGACAGGAGTGGCATCCGGTGTGGTCTTCTGCTGCTGTACCCATCTGGCTCGAGGTTTGCTGTGTTGTATGTTCGGAGATGCTCTTCTGCATATCTCAGTTGTAATAAGTGGTTATTTCAGTTACTGTTGCCTTCTTTTAAGCTCAAAGCAGTCTGGCCATTCTCCTGTCCTCTGGCATCAACAAAGCATTTTCACCCACAGAACTGCTGCTCACTGGATATTTTCTCTTTTCAGACCATTCACTATAAACCTTAGAGATGGTTGTGTGGGAAACTCCCAGTAGATCAACAGTTTCTGAAATACTCAGACTAGCTTGTCTGGCACCAACAACCATGCCACATTCATATTCACTTAAATCACTTTTCTTCCCCATTCTCATGGCCAGTTTGAACTTCTACACATCTAAATGCATTGAGTTGCTGCCGTGTGATTGGCTGATTAGATATTTACATCAATCAGTTGAACAGGTGTACTGAACAAAGTGGCTGGTGAGTGTGTTTTGTTCTGTGGATTGTGTGTATTTCAGGTGGCAGCTCTCTGTATTTTTCAGAAGACTCAAATCTTTATGTATTTAGTCAGTTCAATTTGCCTCAGGTGGTCACATCTACAGGATAATTAAAGCAAACAGAAAGTGCTTGGCTATAATTTGGAGTTCTACAGCAAATAATTTTGTAAATGAGAGAAAAAAAAAAACTTCTAAAAACATGGTTTCACTTTGTCATTGTGGATTACTGAGTGAAGAAAGTGATCCATTCAAAAATAAAGATCCAAGACACTCGTGTGTCTTTTATTCTGCAAGAAAAATAGTTTTCTCTTTGATCTCATGTGCACCTGTGTGGAGATTCACACTACTGCATCAGATGTTGTTGGCACTAATCCACTGTATTGATTATATCTTCCAGCTGGGATATCTGAGAGTCCAAACAGGAGTCATTATTTATTTATTTTTTACCATTTCAAGCATAACATCTGCATAAACAGCTTGTGTAAATCCACGTTTTGCAAGGTGCCTCTGCAGCCAATTGCATCTATTGTATTTAATACAGTTGATATTTTTCTTATATTAAAATCAAAATATCTTCCTTTTTTAATTGCATGTTTGTCCATGTTTGAGTCTGTGAACTACCTGCTTATTTGAAAATAATGTAACAAAAAAAACGTGAGCCAAGCCATGCATACACATACAGAGTGCAACCTATTCATATTATTAGTTATTAGAAAATGTATGCTCATGTTCCTGAGCACCAGAAAAAAACACCTGGCTGCGAGGAATCAGCAGCCAGAATCTCTGGAGGAGTGCGAAAAATAACAAGTCATTATTATAAAGAAACAACCAAAGTTACACTTTCTCCCTAATGGTTGTTGGTGTTTTTTTTTTTTTTTTTGGTTTGAGTTCTTCAGTTTCTCCTTCTTAAGTGAAGACATTGATGAATGTATTTTCTGACTCTGAAAAAAACATGGCACAGGCTGTAACTGATCCACCTTAACGAGCGTGAACAATGCTGGAGAAAGCTGAGTAATTCTGGTAAGTGACTAGAAGGGAATAGTCACAGCTTGGTGCTGTAATTTAAAGGGGGAAAATAACTGACCTGTCAACATTTTTAGGTGGAGGTGACTAACCTGAGACCATGGAGCTGCTCCAAAAGATAGGCAATCAGTCAGCATAAGCCTAATTCAGTTTTTTTTTTTTTTTTTAAAGACATGCAATTATAGAAGGCAGTTTTTTAATAAACTCCTGTAATCCTGTTTGACTTAAATACACACATAAATAAAAACAAATAACACAGAAGATTTTAGCATTAGGACTATCACCATGTTGGCTTTCAGAGTAAGAAGTGCATTAATTTGAACAAGTGGGTTGAGTAATATGTTATCAAGGAATGCCAGCTACCTCATTATGCTCATAAACTGTATGACACAAACCTGCTAATTAGGGCTAACATATAAACAAAATATTTTACCCACCAAAACTAGAGCACAGATTTCTTGGATGGTCAGTTGCAATGAACCACACAGCAAGTCATATTATTTGCTTCATAACTGCCTTAAAAATGCAACAGCTGCTGTAAAGGGGAAATTAGCTATTCAGTTCAATTCAGTTTTATTTATATAGCGCAAAATCACAGCAACAGTGGGAAGGAAAAACGTCCTTTAAACAGGAAGAAACCTCCGGCAGAACCAGGCTCAGGGAGGGGCAGCCATCTGCTGTGACTGGTTGGGGGTGAGGGGATCTCACAGATCAAAACCTTAGTTGAAAACTACATAATGACCTGAAATGGTTTGATGTTTTTACAAAGCTAACCAAAACTAAAATCATAAAAGATATCTTCAGTTTCTGTCTTTCTTTGGTTATTTCAGACATAATCCTTTTCTTCTGAGTGGATATGATATCTGTCCTCTTATTTTTGTGATGCCAATTCATTGACGTTTGTCTTTATGGCAGCAAAAGTCTGAAGCTGATATGACATTAAATCTAGCACAGAAACAAATGAAACAAGCCTAAACTAATCAGAATAAAAATTACAATAGTGAGTGCATGTGAAATGTCTCAACTTTTAAAGGGTCAGTTCACCGCCAAATGTGATGTGGCCTGTAGTGCTGCTCATATGACTAGATTGTTTTGGACTGGGGTGCCTAGTTTGGGAAATATCAACTGCATTTTCCTGAATACAGTGGAACTAAATGTATCATGAATTGTAGAAAAAAAACAAACAAAAAATATCCAGAAAGGCACAAAATCAAAATCCTTAAAAAACAAAACTAAGAACACAAAGACTAAGTGGAAGGACAGGACTATTTATACACAACAAACCAAATAAATAAATCAATTAAAAAAAACCTGAAAAAACAAACAACTCAACAGCAGTGTCTTTTTACATAAATAAATAAAAATGTATTTATGTAAATTGTGAAAAGTGTCATATGGAAGCTATTCTCTTTCTGTTCTCTATGATCAATAAACTTGTTTTCCTAAGTTCAGCAAGACTAAAATAAATGAACACATGAATTAAACTACAAATTATTAACTTATTTTTAAGGTTGCAAAGAAACTAAACATTTTTTTAGTTACATTAAAAATTATTTCCATAGATTCTGAGAGATAAGACAAACTCCCCACAGCAGACAAACAGTATGAAACCGCTCAGGGAAAGTTACCATTCTTAAGTTCTAGATTCTTTATGCAGAGCAATTCAGCTGAACACCAGATTTTGTGTCAGATGTACATTTTTCTATAGGCGATAAACGACTGAATCCATTTTGCTGGAACAAATGTGTCTGAAAGAAGTTTCTTTATAAGAGAATGCTGTCAAAGTGCGGCAGAAGTTTTATATAAGAATAAACCTACAGGAGACAATTCAACATTTTATGGAAGCTGTAAGCCTGAAGAGGCTCATTATCAGACTGAAAGAAATTCATCCTACAGCTTTTCCATTATGCAGATGCTATTACAGCTTGTGTCTTGTACATATCAAATGCTATATTTCATAAGCAGTTCTGATTGAGAGCTTTCTTATCTCTTATAACAGAGAAAGAAATGGAAACGATCTGGCTAAACAAATTAGTTTTTTTAGCAAGCCTCTGTCAGAGCTGTTTAATCTTGTATTGCATGACAGTTTATAATTTTTATATTGGATTACATATTAATATCATTAGGAGGACGTGCCCCTTTAAAGATGGTATTAATGCATTTATGTTGCATTAGCTGCATCACTGTGGAGAGAAATTTAAATGAAGTAGGGCCACAGTGGATTCAACTAAGGATGTTACAATTAGATTTTGAGCGTTTTTGCTGACTGAGCCCATGAGTTGACTTTCTATTTATGTCTTTGCCTTTCCCTTCTTTGGGCGAGGGTGGAAAAAAAAAACCAACCTTTTCCTTGGCTTTTGTAGGCAGCTGCTGCTCTAAAGGGAGTTCAGCGTAGCCACAGAACACATTAGGACATTTTAAACCTTATTATTATGCAGTATGTATCGCAAAGAGCTGAATAGAATGAGTAGAATCCTCTTAGTCAAAGAAATGTTCTGGTGAGTTTACTTGAAAAATTATATTATATTACAAAAGTAATATTATGCCAGCTGTATGTGAATTTACGGTCTGTTCCTCATTCTTATGAAACAGTGCCATTTTGTGAAAGCAGCTGGAATTTCAAAATTATGCACAAGGTGTCCTTTGGTGTGAGTGCCATGATGCACCAGAATTATGCTATAGTCACACTAGGGAAAACGGTGGATGGAGACTGTGATACAACCAAAGTTATTGTGACCATATTGCTTTGAAGACAGGGACCAAGTCTATGACATCCTCAAAATGACTTTGGTGCATCAAGGCGGTGATAAATATTGCAATAAGATGGAGTCAGACTGCTATCAGTCTGCTCTCAGTTTGCAATTGAACGGGGTCAAGTTGGCAATTACATGCAATCTGCTTGTGATCATACAACAATTAACTGTGACAAATCACAAATCTGCTGCCGTAGATGGAAAATGTGTTGCCATCTACATACATAGATTTTCACATTCACGCCAGAGGTTCATGCCAGAACCTCATAGATCAGAAACATATATTCAGATATTTCTCCAGAAATAGTGACGTAGTTGGTGCAGGACAATGATTTTATATAGGAACATAACCAGAATACCACCAGTTGGCAACCAGCTGAATCAAGTCTCCTACTGCAGATGGATGTGTCATTGATGAGTTGTGCTCATCAGTGAAGACTGACTCAGATTGATTGCACCATGTTAATAATCTGTCTGTGTTTATAAATGAGAGAGCAGTTATTTAAAAACCTTTGCCAAACTGTCTGAGAGTGATTGTAGTCAGTTCGAGTCAGATCACCAGACTGACACAGGTTACCTCCCACTAGACAACCTGTGCAATTGAAAGTGATAGAAAGTGGTTGAGGGTGTTGCATGCTCAGCCTTTGGGTGACCAATCGCAAACAAATTCAGTGCAATCACTGGGCAGCTGCTGATTTTCTTTTTTTCCTAGTCACAAGGACGGTGCCGTTCTATTTTTACTCTAGTTTGACTGAGTGGTGTAATTGGTCTCTCATTCCCAGCTCACCAAATATGGTGAGTGGTGTCACATTTAAACGCATGAAGTAAGTGTAATCTTTAAGCTGGGTGAAGAGGGTGTAGACGGTGTAATTTATACCACCAAACATGAGGTTTTGGTTTAAAGCCTGTGACACTTGAAATGGGTTTAAAATTGATTTGGTTGCAGTTTTTAGCTGAGGTTGAATATGTTTTCATAACCCTAAAATTTACTTTACTTAAGATTGTATGAGGGCTCAAAATGCTGAAAAAACCCTCCCAAAAACATCATCAACAAAAACGCAAAATTAAAAGGCCAAAGACCCAGCACTATGTACTTCAAGGGCCTGTAACTTTCATAGCATGAAGATAAAATTTGGCAACATTCATTTCATATACTATGATTATTGCAAAATAAAAAAAAAACCTGGCGATTCTGAGTGGATCGATGAGAGGAAGTGACTGATTCTTCATGGACAACTGTGCATTATCATCTCTCCCCTGGTGTGTATAAAGTCCATGCATCTATGTGTTCATCACACAGTCCATCTCTGTTTTGTCTGCAATTAGATCCAATTTATTTTGTTTCACTGCAGACCTGACAAGAATAAAAGAGAGCCATTATCTCTTATTGAGATTGCCACAGCTGGACATTACTCAATAAAAATCTGAATTTTCTGCACCATATAGATAATAATGACACACTTGTCTGTTAAGGTTTGACATCTAATTTGACTGCTGTCATTAACCTTCATTTTAATATTACTCAAACTGAAGCTTTTCAGTTTGAAATTAGCAACAAAACAAGTCCATTTTGTATTTTTTGTTTACTAATGAGTGCAGTTCCAGCCCAGAAGCCACACACATTAGTTTAATGGTGGCTTGGTTCCAGGTGTTGAGTTTTGTTATTAATGTTCATGATTATACCTGTGCTTTTCCTAGCCATATGGCTCTTCTAGGCTTTCAAAATGATTTTGTACCAAATTCTGACAGTAAAGAGTCATTTCACAGGTTTATAATAAGTTACACTCCACGTTTTACTCTGCATTAGTGTTCCCCCTGCTGGTCTTGCCCATGGGTTCCTGCTGGGCCCCACAGGTTTCACATTTGGATGACGATGTGAAAATAAAGCCCTTTTCTTTCCAGGCTCTGGGGGTTTAGCAAATATGAACTCTTCATGGCTTCATTAAAAAGTCAAAAGAGTAAAACCAAGCCTTGTGACTGTTGGAGGTTGCCTGTAAACAGTCTCTTTTATCATCGAGGTCTATGGGGAAAAGGTTTATAGGCCAGAAAAGTTGGCAGCAAGGCTGAGTGTCAGTGCTCTATCCAGCCTTCTTAACTTATCCATGTTGGTAAAAATTCAAAAGCTGCTGCTGGCACTACCATTATTCTGTAGCCACTTGCACTGATGCAGTGTCTCTTACACTTTTTCTTGCTTTCTCAACTTCAGAAGCAAAAACTTGTGAAGCCATTTCACAGGTTTTTGCATTCATTTACAAAAAACATAAAGTTAGCATCAGCAAACTGTTTTTGTTTGACTTTGCTTACTGAAATCACTCTTTAAAGTTAGCTTCACTTTACACTTTACATCTCTTGTCATTCACGCATCTGTAGTGGCTCTAGGACCCACCAGTAGGACCTGCCCCACAGTTTGAGAACCACTGGGCTGATGTAAAGTGCATTTATCAGAGAGAAGATACAATCAGTGTCCTGATCCAGAGCTTTCAAGGAAGCAAACACAAATCAAGTGCTCTAATGGGATTTGAATTTTTTATATTGTGCTGTACTCATAACTTTAAACTAGACACATAAAATATCAGCATGAAACAATAAACATGTGCAATATCATTAGAATGAAAGTGTCCGTTTCAATAATTGGATTGAAATGTGGTTCAAAGAATATGGTGTTATTACACAGATTAACAGTTTTTAGAGGATTAACTACAGGGCCCCTGCAGTGAAGCAATTTTATTTAATTTAAGTAGAAAAAGACCCACCAGAGTGACTTGATAATGTATTAATTTGATGTCTCTTAAACATCCCTTACTTCTGCTGCTGTAGGCTGAGGCTGCTGGGGGACCTCCCATGATGCACCAAGCACTTCTCCTCTACCCTCCTCTCTTCCACGCCGCATGCATTTAAATCTCATGTCATTAAGTTTTTATGCTCTCTCTTGTAGTTTGTGATATGTCCTCTCTGTCCTTGTTCTCTCTGCACCTTTATTTCAGGTATCTCTGGCTCTGAACCCACCTGCATGTTCCATATCTGTGGCTGCCGGCCCCACCAACTTGTTTATTGTTTATTTGTGGCATCTCTATGCTCTTTTCTCTCTTTACTTGCCTGTCACTCTTTACTCTTTATATTTTACTGGGTTTCTCTTCACTGTCACCAAGTGCTCATAGGGGAATCATTAGATTGTTGGGCTTCTATCTATAATCTTGTAGACTCTTTACCTTTCAATATAAAGTGCCTTGAGATGACTGTTGTGAAGAGGTGCAATGTAATGAAACTGAATTAAAGTGAACTGTAATCCATGTGGGATTTTAAATCTTTCCACGCCGTATGCCCCTGTGTAGCAAAGCTCACTCACACATGGACTCAGCTTTCATGTTTGCACACTATTATTTATATTTTCACACACTGTATTGTGAATTCTTGTGCACCTTCAGCACAGCCAGGTATGGCTGTGCGCACCCAGGGTCAGTTTGCTCAGTCTTATTGTGTATGCACTTACACCAGCTGCCATCTTAAGCTGTGCTTCCATGGAGTGTGCAGGTTCCAGCATGCTGCTGCTTTTGAATTGTTTGGCCTCTCATACAGTTCTGTCACTCCTCCACACTGAACCCTCTGCTCTACCTCTCCCCCTACAGCTGAGCCAAAACCACACCCCGCCGCCATATACCCCCACCTCCTGACTTAAGCCAGAAAGAAGAACTCCCCCTGCCTGGCAGGAGTGTTGGACAACCTTGTGTCACCATATCCTGTCGCCACAGCCTGAGTTAGAACCGGGCTGAAACAGTTACTGGAAGGTTGTTGAGCGAGGTACATTGCTGTCTAATCAAAGTCCTGCTAGAATCAAGTCTTTCAACTCAGCAGCCGTATTAGAGTGAATTGGTTGTTTTTTTAAGCCCCTACCCTTGAAGAATGGGGAGAGAGATGACTTCAATTTCAATGCTTTTTGGGACAATAAAAAAACACATTTATAAAATAACCAGTCTGGTAAATTTTTCGTGTGCTGCAGCCTGGTATTGCCTCCAGTCACGACATGGGGATATTTTCTCAGTAATAAAAAAATAATGGCATGTCATGGTCCTGCTTACACTCTCAACTCCTGTCGCTGTGACGCGTTGCAGATGTAAATAAAGATGTGGTTATGATACCTCAATATGCAGCTAGAGCTACAGAAGAGGAGTGAGCATGAACAGAGTAATGTTTTTTAAGTGGCAGGCAATTTTAAATGCAACTTTTCATATAGCTCAACAAATATCAGCAACAACACAAACAGTTTCTGCACAGTTTGTCATAAAATGTGTCTGCCAGCTAAATGTACAGTTGCTGTGTTTTCCAAGGAGAGAAAAAAAAGATTAATGAGTAACACTGAGAGATGGAGAAAGATGTAAGAAGGAGACAATAGGAAGAGATTGTTTTCAAAGGTAAGGACTGCACAGGAAGTGAAATGTTATAAACAGGAAATTTAAATCTTACATGTAATGTCTTAATTGGTTTTAAATCAGATATTAGAGCTAAACATGTTTTGTTGCTGCACACTGCACCTCTACACCTTACTTTATGGTTCCCCCACTTGGCAAATCCCACTTAAACCCCTGGTTATACTCCTGCTATGCATGCCCACAGTTTCACAGCAATTACAGCTTCTGAAACTCTACTGTGTGCAACCACATGATTGGTTAAGGTGTTTTCCGTTACGACTGTTGATTGACGCTTTTGGGCCAGGACAACCGCCATCTTTAGTATTGAAGTATTCTTCCATCGATTTCTCCTCATTGTTCTTTTGCAGTCTAAAGAACAATGTCTCTGCATTCACTAAATTGGACGTAGCATTTGCTGTGCTTTATTTCTGTTCTGTAAAATTTGCCAGCTGAGAATTTTCAGAAAAGGGATACTAACACCTGTGTGACTCTCATTGTTGTAGGTCTTTTTATCTTTTCTCAGTTTTGATTAAGCAAAAGTAAAATGTAATTTTCTTGGGGCATTTTTTTCAAATGTCACCCTGGTCTAGTGATTGGGGCATAGTGACTTCTTGTACTTCAAAATTCTCCCAAGCATCTCTTATCTTCAGAGCCCAAGGTTCTGTTTGGCCTCACAGTGTTGCATCTGTTACTGACTGAAATTGTTTCTTCAGATGGAAATTTAGAAAATAGCTTGACTGAGATGCTGCTGTATTGAGTTGGCCTAAGATACTTCAAACAGGCTGTAACCAGACACACGACTAACACTTGAATGCATGACTGACTGAATCAATCTTGTACTGAGGTCAGTGTCTGATGTTCACTTCATGAAGTCCTTCATAGTGCAACTGTCAAATGATTGTGCCCTTCTCGCTAGAAGCATGAATATTAAACTGGATCCTATTCATCACACAGTATCTTCTATTCTTCTAAAGAGTAGCACCTCTGAGACATATAAGGAGATTTTGTATTACTTCCTGTTCCTGTTGAAACGCACTGTGGTGTTTTGTGTAGCCTGTTTAATTAAAAACTTTTAGATAATGACTTATTTCATAGTGTAATCTTCACGTGTTTTATCTAAAGTACACTCTCTCCTGAATCACCTGCTGATTATTTTCACAGTATTTATTCATTTTGTCTTTAGGGATTCGCTAGCTTAGCTTAGCTCGTAGCTGAGTCACTAGCAGCATGGCTTCTTCACCTGCACTTTCCTGCTCAGTGTGGAAGATGTTTAGTTACACCTCGGCCTCCTTTAGTAATAATGATACCTGTAATAAATGTAGCCTGTTTGCAGCTCTGGAGGCCAGGCTCAGTGAATTGGAGACTCGGCTCAGCACCTTAGAAAATCCCGTAGCTAGCCAGGCCCCTGTAGTCGGTGCGGCCCAAGCTAGCTTAGCCACCGTTAGCTCTCCCCCAGCACTTCCCGAGCAGCAGGAAAACAGGCCGGCTGGGTGACAGTGAGGAGGAAGCGTAGTCCTAAACAGAAGCCCCTGGTACACCACCAACCCATTCACGTTTCAAATCGTTTTTCCCCACTCGGCGACACACCGAGGAACAAACTTTGGTTATTGGCGATTCTGTTTTGAGAAACGTGAAGTTAGAGACACCAGCAACCATAGTTAATTGTCTTCCAGGGGCCAGAGCAGGCGACATCGAAGGAAATCTGAAACTGCTGGCTAAGGGTAAACGTAGATTTGGTAAAATTGTAATTCACGTCGGCAGTAATGACACCCGGTTACGTCAATCGGAGGTCACTAAAATTAATATTGAATCGGTGTGTAACTTTGCCAAAACAATGTCGGACTCCATATTTT
>VUQS01076745.1:0-14557 GCA_015108495.1 Heterochromis multidens
GGATCAGGTGACCCTGAATCCTCCCTTAGTTATGCTGCAATAGGCCTAGGCTGCTGGGGGTTTCCCATGATGCACTGAGTGTTTCTCTTTCTCTCACCGTGTTTTTACACCTCTCTGCATTTAATGAGCTATTATTAATCTCTGACTCTCTTCCACAGCATGTCCTTCTCCCTTCACCCCCAACCGGTCGCGGCGGATGGCTGCCCCTCCCTGAGCCTGGTTCTGCTGGAGGTTTCTTCCTGTTAAAAGGGAGTTTTTCCTTCCCACTGTCGCCAAGTGCTTGCTCATAGGGGGTCGTCTGATCGTTGGGGTTTCTCTGTATTATTGTAGGGTCTTTACCTTACAATATAAAGCGCCTTGAGGCGACTTTTGTTGTGATTTGGCGCTATATAAATAAAATTGAATTAAATAGTAGCCTAAGTGAAGCAGCCGCATTACTGTTTCGTTTAAGTCTTAGTTTCCTTTCCAGTTTCTCTGTTTGTACATATTTGACTCCTCTCCTTGTGTCCTAGTCTTTCCCACCAAAGATCAGACAGAGGAGGAGAGGAAGAGTCAGAAGAGGAAACAGCATTTTACATCCTTTTCTGCGGCACCTCATTTTAAAGTGACGTCAGTTAAATATGATGTCTGGCACAACTGGATCATGAAATATGAAATCAGAAACATGGATAAGTGTACTGGCAGCAGAGTGTCTGACTTTACAAAGGAAGATAAAACTACAATATTAGAGAAATATGAAGAGTTTAATCAGATAATACAGACTGAAAGCAGCACAGCTGCTGCAGATTTTGTGTATGAGAGGAAATATGAGCTCATTCATTACAGATACTATAAAATTTTAAGCCAGAAATATGTGAAAAAAGAAGTTTACAAATGCTCTCATTCTGTGACTAAAAGGATTTTTTTAAAATCCTGAGCAGAGAGTGTCACATGTACATAAAAGGACATATTAAAGTTTCTCTTTGTCCTTAAATATAGTTTACTACCATAACAAGAAAAAATAATTACACTCCATCTGTACGCCAGAAAAGTGTCAATATGACTTTTTTTTGTACAAACAAAATAATTTTACAGGTCAGTGTTGAGTCACAAAGAAAAAGATTCACCTGAGAACAGCAAATGAGTGGCTGTCGTGGTCATAAACATGAATCATTAAGGCAGTTATTACACTGCGCTGGTTTAGTACATGCTGAAAAACTTATATGACAAAATTAAACCAAACATATTGAAAAATAAATGTGCTACTAAAAAATTAAAAACACAAGTGTTACCTTAAAAACGCCGATCGGTCGTTGGATAATAAAACACATTCATACACTGAGTGGAAAGCAAAGCAGGTTCAACAGACTTCAGTGAAAACAATCCACCCAAAACCATAAAAGTAGAAAAGTAAATTCAGATATGTGCATGTGAAATATGTCTTTGTACAAGGACACACATGACTAGTTTTCTTGGTTTTAGCGACCCCTCTGGTCATGAGTGGTTACTGCTCATTGCTGTGTTTTTATTCTGCCCACAGTTTAGTTTTAGCACCTGTCTCTTTAAGCCCCTCCCTCCCTAAAAGCCCACTTTTTTCTGATTGGCCAGCTTCTGGAAGCCTATGGAGAGACAGCTTACTGCTTATAAGCTCCTCCTCTTCCTTTTTTATGTGCAGGGTCTGTAAACTTTTTAAAAACATAATTTCCTGTTGCTGATTGAAAATCTTAACTTTAAAAATCCATCTTGGACATGAACCTGATCCAGATCATCAGAGATCAGCTCAGAGATCCACAGCAGCAAACACGATGCTCATTACCTGCTTCATGTGGAGAATTAATGTGGGTTTAGATCTTCATTCAACAAGCTCTACATTAAGGTTTTCTATGAGCTCTTGTCTGACAGGTGTTTGTGGGAAACAGATGCTCCCTGCACCATCTCTGAAAGATATGAAAGTTCCCCCGACACTTCTGAGAGAAACCTGCACACTATAAAAAATATGACTGTTGATTATACAAATGTCCACAGTAGTTGGTGGGATGTGATATTAGCTGAACAGCTGGTGTCAAGCAGCTGCTTTGGTCTCCCATTCCTGGAAAAAATGGAGAAACAGTGAAATTAGTGACCTCCGAATTCTGTTCAACAGCTGCTGTTTTCTACTGGAAACTGTGTAGCTCAGTAACTTAGTTTGTCTGTTTGGCTACAAACCAACACTGAACCCCAACAGAGCACTTCGCTCTCAGACTGCTGGCTTACTTGTGGTTCCTAGGATATTTAAAAGTAGAATGGGAGGCAGAGCCTTCAGCTTTCAGGCCCCTCTTCTGTGGAACCAGCTACCAGTTTGGATTCAGGAGACAGACACCCTCTCTACTTTTAAGATTAGGCTTCAAACTTTCCTTTTTGATAAAGCTTATAGTTAGGGCTGGATCAGGTGACCCTGAATCCTCCCTTAGTTACGCTGCAATAGGCTTAGGCTGCTGGGGGTTTCCCATGATGCACTGAGTGTTTCTCCTCCTCTCCTCAGGTGTTTCTCCACCACAGCAGCATGCCATTAAATTCTGTCTTTTCCTTAGTCTCTATCCTCTTTTATCTTTTCTCTTTCCCCTCACCCCCAGCCAATCACTGCCCCTCCCTGATCCTGGTTCTGTTGGAGGTTTCTTCCTGTTAAAAGGGAGTTTTTCCTTCCCACAGTCACCAAGTGCTGCTCAACAGTCATCGGATTGTTTTCCCTCTATTATTGTAGGGTCTTTGTCTTAAGATATAAAGCTCCTTGAAGTGAATGTTGTGAATCGGTGGTGTATAAATAAAAGTAAATTGAAAAATGTTATAAAGTTATAAATTTTATGCCTGGCACACGTGACCATATAGAGAAATCTGTGACAGGCTGACAGCCCATTAAATAAAATAAAACTGTAACCTGAGTGGACAGAGCAGTCTGAAGCTTTACAGGGATTTCTTTTACACGGTAACATGTGTGACAGAAAATGAGGAAAAGATCACTTTTAAATATCTGATATATGAAAGCTTTGGTGCAGCAGAGAGCAAGACCATCAGCGTTTTTGTGGCTCACCTTCCTCCTCTGGAAAACCTTTCCGTGTTCGATGAACAGCGCTGAAGGAGCCCGTCTCAGGGAGTTTTTAGCTGAAGCCGTCCGTCGCAGCAGAGGGTTCAGGATGCCAGCCTGGACCAGCAGAGACCAGCAGAGGTTACAGCAGAAACCAGTGAAATCAGCGACCAGATTCAGAGTAAAAACCACTTAAAAGTTGAACTTGTCAAGCAGCAAAGCTGTTAATTGGACCTCTCACAGTTAATTTATGGGCCTTCCCAGCCCCACTACAAGTCCTGGTTCAGTTTTTCCTACCTGAGCACGCTCACTGTAGATGGCCAAGGACTGTCTAAAAGAGGTGCGCTTGTTTTGCTTTGTGGCGGATGCCAGGTTGATCTCTGACCCCGCCCTCAGCTGCACAGCCTTCCCGCCGGTCAGCTCGAGCTTCTGAACGCTTCGCTGCACTTCAGCCACCTTCCTGCCTGAAACACAGAGCATCCGACCGTTCATCCATCAGCTCCACCCATTACTTCATCTACATGTTTTAATGTATGTTACCTGTTCCAGGTGTTTCATTATTTTATCTGTTTTCAGCTCTGTATCAGTTTGAGTTATTTCAGTTATTGATCCATCACTTTAAGCCTGAAATCTATAACATCATGTTCACGTCCATATCAGTGCTGTGTTTCTATTTACTACAGAGGATTTCTTTTATTGCAGCTACACTTTCAAACTTTATGTTCTTGTTTGGTATAAATCTACAAATATTTACAGTACCACTCAAAATATAACAATAAATAAACTGTATATTTTATGTTTTTAACAAGTTAATGAATATTTATGCAAATTTAGTTTGTTTTTTGCCATTTCTTTAAGCAACTAATGCAAGTTTTTGTCTTTAGTTTTTAAATTAAATACAACACTTTTGTTCATGGATGATGAAATCAGCTTCAAAGAACAAGACAGAATTTTTCAATAAGGGGAAAGTAATTTTCTATTTAAATGGTGTCGTATAATAAACATTCTGAACCACAACAAGACAAAATAAAAATGATTTCATAACTAGTCGAATCAGAGTTAATCCTACAGTAAATTGCTGTGCACCATTTTATGTGTAGGAATCACAGTGTATTTGTTAAAGACTTTTACTGTGAAAGGAATGAACAGGAAGAAGCCCTTTCCGCACATACACAGATCATACAGTCAAACTCAGACATGTGCTGTGCAGTTTGGCACAGAGCTGAAGAATCACACTGCATGTTGTGACTTCCAGACAATCAGATTTCTTTGTACACATCGAAGAGTCGCCCCCTGCTGGACATTCGAAAGAGTGCAGGTTTAAAGCCTTTGTCTCACTCAGAAACCGCTTCATGCACACAGCTGTTTTTCTGCTTCATGTTGGCATTTTCCAAATCGGGATCATCAACCTTTTAAGGAACTTTTCAGGAATTCTATTTTTCTTTTCAAAATAAAAGTCCACCTACCCTCCTATTAGGAAAGTCTTTTATTTTGTAGTTTATTATAGGAAGGACTTACTGTGGCTGCTGAGGACAGTGTTGCTGTAGGTCATTGAGCCTTTGGATGACACCGAGCTGCAGCGAACTGAGTCCTGAGAGCCCTGGAGCTAAAAGACGACATACGGGTCACATGTTATAAGTTATTCCATAAAAAACCTGAAAAAATGACCCCGACCTCAGAATCAGCTGATGGTTTTTACACAATAACTTTAGTATATTTAATGAAGGCAAAGTTTAGCTTCATGCTATGAAAAATTGGTGTGCTCAGACTTCAAGCATTATGAAAAACTTCTTCAGCACCTAAAAGCTTTTTATCCTGAAGAAGCTCTGAGCTGCATTCACGAGTAAAAAATATGACTGAATGATAAATGATTCCTTATTCCAGAAGGAATCAGAGCTGGAGGATGATCCTGGTCTCTAAATGTGGGTAAAACGAGACCTTCCATCTGCTCTGACTTGTTCTGAGCAGCCACCTATCCCACAGGCTGAGCCTTCACAGTTTACCCAGAATGCACTTTGTGAAGTTTCCTTCAGTGAATAATCAGAAACAGATGCTGGTTTGTGCTCCTACGTCACATTCAGACTGTGGTAGATCATCACTCTGATGCTCACAGCGTGGACAGATTCAGTCTTTAGTCTGTGACTCCAGGAGTTGGTGTGAAACTGATTTGTTTAAATGTGTCTTTCAGCTCAGAGAATTTCATGTGGATATCTGCTCTACTCGTGAAGATACCAAGGCTGAAAAAATGCTGGAAAAACAGGGCGAAGTCCAAAGTTTCCACCTACCTGTACGACCTACAAAGACTGAGCCCCCGTTTGTGTCCCGTCTTTTTCTAATACTTAGTTTTGCTCTTATGAATCTTTGGAATTGGACCTCTTATTTAAAGCAGGTGTAGGACAGATACCATGGAACATAAATATTTGTGCACACTGTCCTTGTAGACAATAACTTACACCCTGTTTACCAGCGTGCAGATGAAATATTATTACTTTGGGGTGTCTGTAAATTTTTCTGTTGAGTTGTTACCTCTGACAGGGAGCTCGTGTCATTCTGTCTGTAAACATGATAACTGGAAAAGTGTTGAATAAATTCTGATAAAACTTTGTAGGAGTGCAGAGTGGGCTCATGTTAACGATTCATCCACCAAAGTGTTCAAGGTCAACTTCATGATTTATTGGTGGGAAATTGAGAAAAAGGTCAAAGTGATGATAATGCTGTATAGAGCTGTTTAAAACTATGTTTCTTACTGCCTTTGTCTGTATTGATAACATGTAGGAAATGATGAGGTATATGAGGATTCTAAATATCACATTATAGTTTGTATGTCATTACTTGACCTCTGACCTCACTTTGACATTTCACATCTGCCTTTAAATGTCTGTTCTATCTTTAAAGAAAAAGAATGAGCTGCTAGTTAGTTAGAAATATACTGCAGTATAATATTATTTAATAAGTCCAGTTATTTACAAATCAATACCTGTTATCATTTCCTCCTCCTGTGTGGTGTTTATATATAAAATATAATACTGTTCAGACACTGAGCTGCCTTGAGTGCTTCTTGTTTTATTTCTTTTAAATCTGAGTGTCCTTCAGCTCGGTCCATACCATGTGCTCCAGGATGGAGGTGTTGGAGTAGATGGGCTGGTCTCGGCCCGTCCCGCTCAGATGGAAGGGGTCGTCCATGTAGGTGTTGGAGGTGGGAAACCTCCGAGTCTGCAGCCCACTGAGGAGGAAAAGATAACCACATCAATCAGGAGCTGGATTCACCTCACAAGTCCTTCAGCTCAGTTAGGCAGTCTCAGGGCGAAGGCAAGGAGATAAAAGTGTGGAGTTATCAGAGAGTCAGCAGGATGTGACGCTGATCAAATAATTATGTTCAAATAAACATGATTAAAACAGTCTAATAGGTGCTGACTCACCAACAGTGATTAATGGGCATATATGAGGCTTTTAATATTACACAGCAGCAAAAAAAACTCTAAATAAATGAAATGACTTTGTGGTTGTATGTTTGACAGTCCTGTGTTGACAGTATATGACATTTAGAATTTGTTCTTATAATAAATATGGATTATTATTCATCTAAAAACAGTAGGTGACGGAGGTTAATGGCAGATTTTTTTGTTGCAATACCACAAGTGACCACTGGGAAAACAGGTGGCGTTGGTGCATCTCATACCTGAGAGTAACACCTGTGTGCTCCTGGGTTTTGTTGTCATGGTGACTGTGATATGCAGCGCCATCCTGCAGCAGCTTCAACCACCACCGCTTTTCCTCTGAGCTGCACACCTGAAGGAAGGAAGGAAGGAAGGAAGGACACATTAATTAAGTTAAACAAGGATGAATTCTCACTTCCTGTTCCACCAGCTCACCTCCAGCACCGCCACCTGGTCATCGAGCATGCTCAGTGTTATTCTGTAGGAGCGGTCGGTGTCAGGCCCGGGTTTGACCTCACAGCCTCTGAGCTGGACGGTGTATTGAGGTGAGCGTTCCCTCTTCATCTCCTCCTCCTCCTCCTCCTCCTCCTCCTCTTCCTCTCCGAACATGTTGAGGACTCCAGCCTCCACCTGACACAGTAAACTCTGCCACTGACAGTTCATCAGCACGTTCAGGAAACCTGCTGCAGAAAAACGCCACAGCTCAGGCCTCACGTCATGTGACCTCGCTAACAGAACTCCACTTAAAAACTGTTGAATTTAAGGACTTTAGCAGAGTTTTTTCTCCTGCTGCTTCCTGATGTTCATTTTCAGCTTTTCCGTTTGCAGATATTCTACTTCAGCTATTCCCTCTTTCTGCAGCAGCTATTTTGACCAAATTTCCACCTCATTTTAATGCTTAACTTCTCTGAAGGACCCAGGCTAATGGCTTTGATGGAAGAAGACATTTGGTCTGTTAAACATATACATATAAATTACTCAGTTTCTTTATCTGCATGAAAATACAGGGATATTAAATACAGTTTTTCCAGCGGAGGACACATTAAGGTTAAAAGTTAATGTACTTTTCTTGTTGCACTCATAGTAACTGAAGCTTCAGGCTGTAATAAAAACGGAAAGAGGACTGAAGATATTTTTATGAATTATGTTTAATGAGCAACAGTAGATGCAACTGTCCAGATAACTTTTTACTTTTACTTATCAATGTCAATAAATTTTAGGCCTTAGTATCTCCACTAGGGGGTGCTACAGAAAGAGATTTAGAGTTTTTTTTTCCTGAGGTGAGTGTGTTTCCATCCTAGACTGTATATAAAAGATGGACATAGTTTGTAGGTCTGAAGCCAATACTCAAGCTCCTTAATAATGCATTCGTTTGAATGACCAGCAGGGGGCGACTCCTCTGAGTCTATGAGAAAATTAGCCTACTGCTCACCTGATCTCTGAGCTCAGTAAACACCTTCCTGACGAGTTTAAGGTCTCAGTCACAACACATTAGAGTCCAAATAGACCAGAAAATGGGGGAGGATTTAGGGGACGGGGCTACATAGTGACTGACAAGTCTCTACCCAATGACCCTGCAGCATTCCTTGGTTTCCCGGTCAGATCCACTGCTCACTCATGACATCTGGTTTCAAAAAGCAAACATGGCGACAACCAAAATGAGACCTCACTAACAGACAGATGATGACACGGTGACTATGTCCATCTTTTATATACAGTTACTTTCCATCCACCCATTTTTATGCACATTTTTAATTCATATATATTATTTTTAAGAACTTTAAGAACAGAGACACAGAAGAGAATTTTAAAATTCTGGTAAAATTTATGCTACCGATGTAAACTTTCATTATTTGTAAGATCTAAACAGAACTACTCACAAACACTTTTTAACGATCAAATACTGCAGTATATTCTCAAAGGAGCAGTCTGCTGTACTTCCAATACCTTTGTTCTTGATGAGGCTGCAGCGGTGTGAAGGTTTCTCCTCATCAGAGTCAGTCTGAACTATACTGGACTGAAGGTAGAGAAACAGTATTAACAAGAAAATACAGATATAAGCTCAGTTATGCTGCTTCAGAGACGTGGAGCTGCTCTGGTTTCAAACATTTTATGGTCAGGTCTACATTTATTTGATACAGAGCAGGTTCATAACAGTTCAGGCCTTTTGTGGACAGAACAGGAGACATCATTAGAGGCATTATGGGTAACTGAGAAAACAAATGACATCACACAGATCCAAGAGTAGAAAAAACACAGAGATTACTGTCCACATGCTGAGCTCATTATTAGAAACTCTGGACATGTTTAATGTGAACATCCACCACAGGAACAGGAGACACATGACAGGAAGTCTGTCTGTCTGTTTGTCTGTCTGTCTGTCTGTCTGTTGTAATGCTCTGGTGTATCTGTGTGTCTCACCCTGCAGGACAGCAGCTGGTGTGATTTATTCAGAGACGAGAAGCTGTGCATCTCCATTTCCCCTCCCACACTCACCTCCTCGATCACCTACACATCAGATTCCAGTGAACAGAAAAATATTTGTACGTAAATAATCTGAAACATTTGTTTTTGGTCTGAGTGAAAGAAAGCAGGGAAATGTGCTGCTGGGAACAGCTCAGTTACAGAGTGCATTAGGAATCTCGCAGTCACACACAGATGTAAAGTCAACGTGGCCAATGTGACGTGCTTCTGTGCACCTTTGGGTTGGAGAACAAGCTTTGACTGTTTGAGCTTCCACACCAAACACCAGAGTCTGACTGGAAGATGTTCCAGGGACTCTGCAGGCTGCTGACAGGAACACACAGGCCGAGCAGACTCCAGCTTTGGCAGCGACTGGAGCAAAAACTTGGATGTGGAAGGAATTCTGTGCGACTGCTGAGCAAGGCATTCAGTCAGCCTAGGTTTGGAGCGCTGCTGACCTCGACTGTTTGTTTGAAGCATCCATACAGGAAGCAGATTCTGGGGATGACAGGAATGACTAACCCACTGCTGGGGCTGAGGTCCTTGAAGTAGTTCCTAGACTCTTTGGTGGCCAGACCCCAGGGGTGGATAAGATTTGTCATTTCTGAAGACTCTGGATGTTGTAGGGCTGTCCTGGTTGACACACCTCTGCTACATTACATAAACGTGCCTCTGGACTGGTAAACTAGGGTGGTGGTTCCCCTTATTAAAAAGGGGGACGCTCCAGCTTCAGTGGGATTTCCCAGCCTCTCTAGGAAGATCCTCTCCAGGGTATTGGAGAGGACAGTCTGCCTGTTAGTCGAAACTTCAGATTCAGGAGCAAAAATGCAGTTTTTATCCTGGACCAAATTCTTTACCTTCTTAAAGATAAGTGAGAGTGCATGGAAGGACTTGTATAGGAAAAAGAGCTTAAAATGGGTGTATGTAGTTTTCATTTTTTGCTTCTAAAGTGTGGAGCAGTAGTAGAGTAAGTGTGTAAAGTTACCTCATGCTGAACGTGAACTAATTCATGATTTGTAAGTGTCAAGTACTGCTGACCTTCTTCCACTCATCGGCCTGCTGGAAGGTGCTGTACCCAAGCACCAGCGTCTCAGAGCCCAGCAGCACCAGTTTGAGCTGGTGTTGGATCTTCCTGCTGCTCTTTGACTTATAGACAAGCTGACAGCCGCGCAGGCTCAACTCCAGCTGAGGCAGCAGGTCCCGAGCGCACTTATAACACTGACACACACAATCAAAAAACACAGTTACAAACAGGAGAGTCAAACAAATACAAAGAGTTCAGCTGAGGTGCTTTAAAGACTGAAAATTAGGTTTTTAATTCCCTCCAGTATAGTCAGTTTGGTTACAGCAGCATCTAGTGGACATTAGAGGAACTGCAGTTGAGTGGGTTTGTGTTTCTGTTTGATTTGTTTTGTTCCTCACCAGCAGCACGTCGTTCCTGATGATGAACAGCTCTTTGCTCCACTGTCCGAGCCACTTCCTCCTCCACAGGTAACCACAGAGGCGGGACTCTGGCGTGGGCTTGAGGCAGGGCTGTGAAGCGCTCCATTGGATGTAGTGAGCTCTGTCCTTCACAAGCTCCTCCCCGTCATCATCATCTTCTTCCTCACCGTATGACTCGTAGTGACTGCTGTCTGACTCCGCCTTCTCTGGAGAAAGGAAGAGGATCACGTTTGTTTGCGTTTTTACATCATGTTCCTGATTGGTCTTCATGTGTGTTTGCAGATACCAGTGTTGGACATGGTGGTGTCAGCAGCTACGTAAGGTTCTGCCTCCTCATATGTATCTTCATCATCGTCACCTCCTAGACCTCCTGGAGGGTGGGGCGGCACCTTGGGGCCCTGCATCTAAAAAAGAAAAAAAAAATCAGGTTGGATAAATTCAGAAAGCCACAGTTCTTTGGAAGAAGATGATCTAAAGTGAATTTTACAAATGAATCTACAGTTCGATGGTTCCGCCCACTTCAGGACCCTCCAAAGAGTCACTCAATAAATCTGCTTTTCAGTTTTCTCTCTCATCTTTGATTTTATTGTGAAATTTTGAAGCCATGTGAGAAGAAGAATTTAGATGGCAACTCAGACAGAGAGCCCCAACGAGTTTAAAACCTTCCAATATTAAACGTATATTAGGTTACTTTTTAGGGGGGTTGGTTTATTGGTTGGTTGGCTGGATGTTTTGGGTTGGATGGTTAGTTATCTGAGGGATGTACCATGAACTAAGATTAAAGGGTTAATGAGCTATGCTGGGTATACAGTCAGAGTTTTCAGTGTTACAAAGGTGACTTTCTTTTACCTCGTTAGGTCACCATAGCAACTAATGCTGAACATATAACCTGGTCTGGATTGGATCATATTCAGAGTTTTGGTAAATTAGGTAAATTTTTTTTACAGGTTGTAACTTAAAAACTTAGCAGACTCGTTTGGACTGATTTCTGTGAGGAGGCCTCGGGTTGAATCCTTTGAATCTGAATCACTACAGAGAGTTTTTGTAACAGTTTAAAATGTAAGTTATTTGTTTGGTCGCTTATCTGTTGGCTCGGCTGTTTGAGGAGCGGCGCTTTGATAGAGTTTGGAGTGTAAGTTCTTTTTTCTGTAATTTATTCAGATTTTATGAACTGAAAGAGGAAAAACATGTTTTAGTTTTCCTTCTTTTTTCTCAATCTTTCAATCTTTAACAATGTGTTGTGTTTTTTCGCTTTAGTGTGTGTGTGTGTGTGTGTGTGTGAGGGAGTGACAGGAAGTTCAGTGTTTACATATGAGGCCATCTCGCCTCTATCTGCCGTCCGATTGGCTGAGAGCTGTACAGAGGGAGGAAGTGGTAACCGATGTCGGCTGATTAGCATCTGGTCTACGTGATGGATGGATGGAAAACACACACACTGAGTAACGCTGCCGTCTCCTCCCAAACCTCAGGAGGACTCAGTCTGTCATTACTGACCCACATCACAGAGCAGCCGCCTCCTCCTCCTCCTCCTCCTCCTCCTCCTCCTCTCTTTCTCTGCTGAATCCACTTTCTGCTCCACTTTTCTTTGACCTCAGAAGAAAAATCCTGAGGTCAGGAAGTGAAGCGGTTCAGGGACAGATTTTTGTTCCTTTCTAGTAAAAGATGCTCCTGGAAGTTCATGTTTACATCGTTCTGTTACTTGGTTATGAAGTATCTGTATCCTTAATCTGCTACAAACATTTTCCACCTGCCAGTCCGTCTTCTGCTCCTCTTCCTCATCATGAGGACTGTGATCAGCACTGATAGCTGCTGTTTCTCACTCTAACATATGGCTGTGATATAACCCCACATCTCCTGAAAGGAAGAACAGCTCTTTATATCCCCACTGAAAGAAAATACAGTCACAGCTGGATACTGATGACCAATATTCAGCACAAACTGTAGAGCAATAACTTCATGGTCTGCAGAGTGTTTCACTCATAACTGCTACACATCATGAAGATCTCCTTCAGGCATAAATAATACATATAAATCTCACACTGTACCTGTACAGGTGACAAGTTTGATCACCCTTCACAGACAAATTATCAAAGAAAGAAAGGAAATACTTTAATATTTATAGTACTTTTTGTCATGTCATGTAATTTGGTATTTATTTATGTATACAGTGCTTAACAAATTTATTTGAACAACTGTCATAAAAACAAGAGAATACAAATATTTTAGAAATCTGTGAAAAATGTGTTTAAAACTAAAAATTATTTTGTTATTTAATTTAAACTGAATTCAGGTTTTTCTACAGCACACTGGACGTTTCTGAGAAGTCACTAATTTCTCTGTTCAGGAATACAAGTGAAAAACTGTGATTTGGTTTCACCAGTTTTTCTGTTTGAAAATTCATGGATAACAACAATAATTATATTTTAGCATTAAAAATATCATTTTGATTAAAGATCTTGTTCAAACTGGTGGATTAACCATTACAGAAACATACAAAATGATTTTGATTACAACACTGTTAATTTAGGGCAGCTGTGGCATAAACCTTTCACTGGGTGGTGGTCTAATAAATTTGTTAAGCACTGTATATTTATGTGTTTATGTATTTTAGTCTCATAGTTTTCCATCATTTCTGTTTATTATTGTTATGTTTATAATTTATCTTAATTTATGTTTATGTATATTATTAATAAAATTTTATTGTCATTTATGGTTTAGTAACATTTACATTTTCTTTTAAGTAATTAACTTATTTATTATTTCTTGTACTTTATTTATTTACTAATACTTTTCTTTTTTGATTAATTATGTATTTATTTAATGTCATTTTATGTTAGTTTGGGGGCGTTTGTCATGTGTCCCCTTCAGTTAACCTGCATGTCTTGAACTCACTGGTGGAAACCAGTATGACCAGTATGCTCTTGACTCACCCCATTCCTCAGCCAGGCACACAGGTCCTGATTTGAGACCAGCTCAGAGGACCAGACACCTTCTGGACAAACATCACAATGACATCAGCTGTATATACAATAAGATAATCAATATTTCATTATTATTGTTGTTGTTTTTATTGTTTAATCACAGTTTATTGACCGTATATGACAAAAACATTAGCTGCATGTCTAAATTTATTCAAGTTTTCTTATTTTGATTTATCAGAGCTTTCATTACAACTCACAGGCTGATGTAAACTCTGTTTACAAGTTAGAAAATCATAATTCTGATCATTCTGATGTGTTTTGAAGGCAGCATTAGCGAGTACCTGTCGCAGGTGTGTCTGTCTGCTCGTTGGTAGGAGACGATGATGGACAGCTCATGATCATGTACTCAGCATCTTCCACTGAAAACACAGCAGGAAACACATTTACTCACATCTTTGGTGGTACTCTGAGCATTAGCAGTACTTTCAGTACTGCAGTGTTTCTACCTGGAGTGTCGTGAGTCTGCAGCTTGGATAGAAGTTCTGAGATGGATTTCTTCTGAGCCTGAGCGATGTAACTCAGGTTCTCTGAGTCCAGAACAGACAGGAAGGACTGCAGGTCCCAGATCAGCTTGGCTAGCACTAAATGCAGCAGGACAGACAGACAGACAGGCAGACAGACAGACAGACAGGCAGACAGACAGACAGACAGACAGACAGACAGGCAGGTGAACTTCTGGACGCCTGTTTGAGCTGATTAACCGAGAGGAAAATCCAGCAAAATACTCGAGAAAATGTCCAGCAAACAGTTTACAGACTTTATCTCAGCCTCACACTGAGTAACAGTTTAGCTGACTGCTGATGGAGAAGTAGAGCGATGAGTCATCTTTGTTCACACACTCAGTATCTGATGTCGCTGTTTACACTCTGACAGACACACTGTCTGTCTTCCCCTTCAAGGTCTTTCATTTTTTATTTCTTCTCAACGTTCCTGCTGAGTTAAAATTGTGCAAATTTGGCAGGTTTGCAGCATTTCAGGTCATCTTTGCACTTTAGCATGCTTACAAGACTATATTAATATTTTTAGACCATACCACAATCAAACTGCAACCTCCAGAATCAAAGTACCAAAACCTGCAGTTCCTCTGGTGTCCAGCAGAGGCAGCAGTGAGTCAGTCCTCATAGACTCCCATGTTAAAACTTTACAGCAGAAATAAACATGTTTACAGCCTGATACAGAAACTGTTTTGGTCT
>VUQS01076745.1:14577-25497 GCA_015108495.1 Heterochromis multidens
GATAATTTCCTCCTTCGTATCAGCTGTACGGGAGAGAATGTTTCTATAACTCACCTGTTTAAAATATATTAAGGCTTAAAATTTGCATTTTTAGGGGCGTGGCCTCTTTGACTGACAGGCGGTTGTAGCTGATAGTTGTCTGCTAGGCTTCACCTGTTGGTGCCTCTAAGTTAGCACTCCATCCTCTCATCCAAAATTTGGATACTTGCGGCTCCAAAAAGTCATCTATTAATCTAAAGTTGAGGCTTCAAAATCATTATTTTTTTTCTTTATCATTTTCATCTTTCAGACTTCTTTCTTCATTTTACCCAAGCCACAGGGTGGCGGCACAAGCCAGTGTACTCCTAGTGCCGGTCCCAAGCCCGGGTAAATTGGGATGGTTGCATCAGGAAGGGCATAGAGGGTAAAATCTTGGCCAAATCAAACATGGATCGCAGAGATTGAGACTGAGATGAGATTTCCATACCGGATCGGTCGGGGCCCAGGTTAACAACAACCGCCTCTGGTGCTTTTGGCCAACAGGGTCCCAGTGGAAACTGTGCTACTGTTGGCTGAAGACAAAGGAAGAGGACAGGGGGAAGGCATGTTAGGAGGCAGCGAGAGAGAAGGAAGGCAGGAGTGTGGAGATGAGAGTAGGGCAGGAGGAAAAGGAGGACCAGAGGAGGTTCATGGATGTAGTGAAGGACATGCAGAGGGTTGGTGTGACAGAGGAGGATGCTGGGATAGGAGGAGATGGAGGCAGATGATCCGCTGTGGCGCCCCTTAAAGGGAGCAGCTGAAAGAAGAAGAAGAATTTTCTTTCTTCATCTCCATCGTTTCTGTGTGGAGGGAGTTGAGTGTTTCCCCAAGCTTTCTGATTTTGGCCATTTTCTCCTTCACCACATCTTTGACTTGATCCCAACTCATTTCTTGTTTCTTGTTTCTTTACAAATATGAATATTCTCCTGCCAGTGTGGGTTCAACCACCTTATCAGCTGCTTGGAGGTAGGACGATGTTTTCTCATGGGCTGTCTTTTCTTTGACATGTTTGGGCTGCATTCCCTCTCCCCCCAGTTTTAGATTTGCAGGAACAGGAGTGGGTACAGTAAAGGTCAGTGTCTGCCTCTACAGCTGCAATTTACATGAATCTAGATGTAATTAATGGACCTAAAGGTAGATATTTCTAACTGTTTGAGGACTAAATAGGTATATATAGTTTCCCAAGCACTAAAAAGTGCATATTTGCATGATTTCTTCTACATTTTAAGATGCATTATCAGGAGAGAGTCTGTGTTTGGCCAGATTCTCACTGTGGCAGATGGGTTTTCTCCAGGTTTCCTCCCACAGTCCAAACACATGCATGTGGTGATTCTAAGCTAGAATCTAAGCTAGAGACAGATAAGGTCCATTTTTGTTTTTGTTTCATTACCTTAAGTTTTTATAAGGAGTTGTATTTTCTGAGCATGTAATAAGAAAAAAGAAATGACAAAGAGAAGAACTTTGTGAAGAACTTATTTTTCTGTGGACAGCAGGATTTTAGATGATGTAACTATCTTTATTCTGAGTTAAACATTAGCAGTCTGCAGGAGCTTATCAGTTTGTATCCTGCCATCGATTGACGTGAAGGCCAGAACATCTACATATTTGTGCAGGGAAACGTTTACCTGAACAGATGCAGTCAGACTGGTTTGACTTTATAGATGTAAAAAAAATTTTGTTTCCCTTTTAAGTTGATAGTGTCATTATATTGCATATTTTATTATGATCAGCTGAGAAGGAACTAAATGCAGATAAAGACAGTCGGCCGATGTGTGTTTATGTATGTTTTGTGTAAGAGTGAATAATTGGCGTCTTGTTTTGCTGCCTTTGAATGAGTTCAGCTCTTATCTTCTGAAGTGAAAACAGAGTGAGTATTTATTCACACAGAGAGACAACAGTTTCATTCATAACATGAACACAGACGGACTTCAGGACAGTTTTCATGTTTTATCAACCTGCTCGTAGCAAACTGGACGTCCCCCATCAGCTGTCGTCTGTTTACAACTCACAGAAATTACAATGAAAAAAACACAAATATCTAGGGAAGGTAACAGCAGCCTATTAGGGCCTTTATTAGGTTAACATAAATAAATAAGGATGCCTAATATTCTGAGAAAAAGAAATTATTATATCATTAATTTAATTGAAAAAAGATTTAAAAATGTATAAGTAAAAATATAAAAGCTGTTTTACGGTGCCCCTACCATCTTAAGGACTCCTAGAACATCGTCAGTGACCACCAAAACCACCTAAAGGGCCACAATGCTCCCCTCACAGAGAACTACCACCACTTAGAAGACCTCTAGAATCTCTCTACTATTCATATAAACTACAGAAATCATGACTATAATCACCATAAGGACATCTAGAACATTCTCAGTAACCAATATAACCTAAAAGGAAGACTAAAACCTCTTCAACGGTGACAAAACCTCCTGAAGGACCACAAGGACCCCCTTCACAGACACCCAGAATCACCTAATAGACCTTGAGAACCACTTTCCACACAAGTCATGACTAGAATCACCTTAAGGGTGCCTAGAACATCCTCACTGACCAAGTAAACCTTGAAAAGAACCACCTTAAAGACCTGTAGGACCTCCTCAATAATGACTAGAAGCTCCTAAAGCCATTATCTGACAGGTAATATGGCTATAGACTGTCCAGGAAGTGAAGTTCTGGGATTTTATTTGGATGTTACTGAGCACTAATTAGCAGGTTCTGTGTCTGTGTATGCTGTTGTTATAATATAATATAATAACATCAGTGGAGGATACAGCAACACAAAGTATAACTAAGTAAAAGTTTCCACTCTTTAGCTCTTGTCTGTTGTTGTTTGGAAGTTAACTGCACTGAATTATCATCCGCAGGAGGCGAACATGTAAAAACATGCAGAGAAAAGCCTCCAAACAGCGGCTGATTGTCCTGCAGCTCATTCATACTGAGAGGCCGAGTCCATTCACGCTGTGAGCTGAGTGGGAGACGAAGGTTAAATGTTTCTGATTAACCCCTCTGATGCTGATTTTAAGCACTGCTGCTGGTTTAGCAGCGAGCTGCAAATTCTTCAAACACCCACAGAAGTAGAAGAAGAAGAACAACAAGAGAAAGAAGATAGAGACGGGCCGCTGCTGGACAGACAGAAGAATAAAGAGTTTGTGTTGCCTAACGCTGCTTATCTGACCATCAACATTACTTCCTGTCTCAGGCTTTGATGCTGCAGTGCACACATTCAGTCCTGTTTACATCATTAGTACATTAACTTCCATTCATTTCCTGGATACTTATCCTTAAACCATAACCTAACCAAAACCATTATTGTGTCAAAAATAAATAACTCGATCAACCACAATGACACGTCCATCTTAAAGACTGTGTCACTGAAGGCAAATATTCAGCTTCCAGCCATCACCAGTTTATACTAAAGGTCACATTTCTGCTTGAGAGTGGTCACATTACAGTACCAGTGATGTAAAACACAAAATCAATGCTGTCCATCGTAACAGTGATATCCTAACAACATTATGCAGCAATTAGATTCAACCATGAAGCAGTTTTTTTTCAGCATTATTCATTGAGGGGAAGGTCGTTATAACCACAGAGGTAATTCAGGGCATTTGTAATCTATTTCTGCTGACTATTGTTGGGTATTATAAGCTCATTAAGGTAAGATTTACATAAACCTATTTGTAGTGCTGTGATAAAGTATTTCCCCCCTTCCTGATTTCTTAGTTTTGTGAATATTTGTCACACCTACATGTTTCAGATCAAATAAATTTTAATATTAGACAAAGATAACCTAAATTACTTTTTCACACAGGGCAGGTAGGTTTGAATAGCTTTTTTCCCTGAACAAATTAATTCATCATTTAAAAACTACATTTTGTATTTACTTGGGTTATATTTGTCTAATATTAAAATTTATTTGATCTGAAACATGTAAGTGTGACAAATATCCAAAAGAACTAAGAAATCGGGAAGGGGGCGGAGACTTTTTCCATACACTCTTACACACAGTTGTCATGGTCCTGGGTCCTGTCGACCCAGTGATTTGAGTTTTGTGGACTTTCTAGCTTTTGTTTATTTGTTATTCAGTTTCAAGATTATGTAAGGTTTATGTTCTGCAGTTATCCTCTTGTGTTCTCTCCTGAGTGTAGTTCTTAGTTCCTGGTTTTATTAGTCCCTCTCGCTCTCTCAGTGTTTTAGTGTTTGTTTACCTTCCCAGTGTCAAGTCTGTGTGTGTTACTCTGTGTTTAGCCACTTCCTGTGTTACTTTGATATCCTTCGTGCCTCATGTGTTATGCTCAGTTTTGCTTCCCCTGTCCGTTATACTCTTATGTAGTTCACCTGTGTTCTCTAGTGTTCTCAATCTCCCTGATTTCCTTGTGTGTATTTGAGCCCTGAGTTTTCCTTTGTTCCTTGTTACGTCGTCGTCATCCTTTCCTGGCTGTGTGTTCCTGTCTCCAGTGTTCTCCAGTGTTCTCCAGTGTTCTCCAGTGTTCCTAGTTCCTAGTTTTTGCCCTGCCTCGTCAGGTGTTTATGTTTGTTTTTGTTTAGTTTCTCATCAGCAATAAAAGCTGCCCTTTAAGTTCATCCCGTCTCTGAGTCTGCAGTTGGGTCCTCCATCCTGCTCACACACAGTGCCACCTTGACAACAGTGGATTTATGAGAAATAAGTTCCTGTTCAGGGTGAAATGTTTTTCTTCATTTTGATCCACTGGCCACAGTTTTTCTGCCAGTGTCATACAGTAAAGACAAACCTCTGTCTGCTGTAACACCTGTGGTTTGGACTGGCATTTATATGTGCACATTTCTGGTCTAACTGACCACTCAAAGCACTTTAGACTACAAGCCACATTTCGGCCAACACTCACAGTGTACAGAGCTTTATTTCATACATTTTAATCTATTTAACATCTACGGCCAGTTTACAGACACCATTAAGATGCATGTCTGTGGACTGTGAAAGAAAGCTGGAAGAAACCCACAGAGGCTGAACATGCAAAACCTGCAGTTCCTCTAACGTCCAGCAGAGGCAGCAGTGAGTCAGTCCCCATAGACTCCCATGTTAAAACTTTACAGCAGAAATAAACATGTTTACAGCCTGATACACAAACTGTTTCGGTCTCTGTAGATAAGGTGCTAGCTGTCTGATAGGCTTCACTTCAACTAATCGGGCAAAAACATGGAAGCAACCAAAATACTAAAAAAGTGCCCAGAAACCAAAGGGTGAAGTCACGTATTTAGGTCCATGTTTTATATAAATGATGTGCTGCCTGTAGAACATCATTTTTTTATAAAGGAGAGCATGTTGTAATCCATCCTCCTGCTGCTGTGGAGTCGTTATCACACCGATGGTATGTTAGCAACACAACAATCGGAAATACCCATTTGTCCTCCTCTCTCCTCCTTCCTCCACCTCATCATCATCACTTCCTCCTCCTCCTCCTCCTGCTGCTGCTGCTGCTGCTGCTGCTGCTCTCAGGAGACTGAGCTAATAGACTGTTTAGATTTTCTGTGTTTGTGTCTTTAAAGTGTCCAGACCAACAATTTGAACATTTTTCTCCCGTTAAGTCAGATTATTTCCTGACCTCGTGCTAATCACTCGCTTAAAGGAATATTCTGATCTTTTCCAGCTCCTTCTAATAGGTCCAAGTAGTTCTGAGGTATAAGAGGTACTAGAAATTTATTTCAAAAACTTAAAAAAAAAAAAAAAAGGGCTGAAAACAGGAAACAGGTTTTACTTGTCTCCCCTTAATCATCCCATGACCCCTCAGACTTATCTGGTGACCAAGTGGAGGGGCCCAACCCTATTTTGAGAACCACTAGTTACTGTATATAATGTAGATAAAACAGCCCCAACAGGAACATGCTGATGAAACTTTGATGCATTTTACTGCAAAACTGGTGCTTCAGTTACATGAAGCTGAACATACTTGTGTACTTTAACTTGTCATATTAGAACATGTTGCTGATAATACTTGTACTTTTCAGGTTTCTGAGTATTTTTACCTTATTATATGTGGTACTGTTACTTCAGGAAATGATTTGTGTACTTCTTCCACACATC
This sequence comes from Heterochromis multidens, assembly GCA_015108495.1. Lineage (NCBI taxonomy): Eukaryota > Metazoa > Chordata > Actinopteri > Cichliformes > Cichlidae > Heterochromis > Heterochromis multidens. Next base: position 20,663 of record VUQS01076745.1, read on the forward strand.
AGGCTGACTTAAATCATCCCTGTTTGATCTAATCAAAGTTACTCGTTTTTACTAACAACGAGAAAAATGCAAAGTAGGTATCGGTACTGGTTAGTGACTGGTTAGCAGTTTCTCAGGTTAGTGGTGAGGTGTTCAGAGCTTTCAGCTGATTGGACGCCTGAAGCAGAGTCAGTTTGAGGAAACAGCAGCTCAGTAATGTAAATGTTTCTGCTCTCCTAAATTTACCAGCCAGAAGATGAAAGAAAGCTGCTCCACACCCTGCAGCACACACATGTTTGTACTTCTGTGTTTCTGAGGACCCTCTGTGGCCCTTCACGGGCCCCTAACCTAAACCTGATTTTAACCTGAACCCTCAAACCAAGTCCAAACCCACAAACGACCCTTTAAGAGTCTGTTCCAAACAAAATGTCCTCACGAGGCAGAAGTGTCCTCGCAAAGTCAATAAATACACGGGTCCCCACAACGATAGCTGTGCAAGTACCCACACACACATCACAGGCGGTAAGGAGAAATCCCATCTTTCAGCTAATTTAAGGGTTTGGTTTTCATGGTAAAGTAGCTTAAATCACTTTCAGCTTTTTCTAAACTTTTCAACTTGAGCCAATTATAGGAGCAGCGTGGCCCTTTTCTTCGATTTCAAGCACAAACGCCCCAAATACACAGATATAAAAAAGGAAGGTACTGTGTTTCTCACATCATTACAGAAAAGCGTGACTGTTCTGGGGTTTCTGTTTACTGATGCGTATATTTTAATGTCTGAATTTAGAGACTTTAAACACTGAGTATCTGATCAGGTTTATTTACATTTTACACAGACTATAAAAGAAGCCTGAGGTTAGTTTACTTTTCAGAATCATCATTTCATAACTGAAAAGAAAAACATCCTAACAGATCAAATATAGTACAACTTATCACGACCCACAGATGACCTCTAGTGGTCATGTGAGGCAGCGGCCAAAACATCAACATATATGTTAACATGACAAACTATATATAAAAGTTTTTTTGAGCCAGAAGTGACCATATTTGGACAAAAAGGTGGAGTGCGACGTTATGAGCGAATGCTATCAAGCTTGGTTATCAAGTGCATCCACAGATACACAGACACCTGCTAATTAACACTCAGTGACATCTAAAATAAAATCCTACAATTTCACTTCCTGTTCGGTCTGAACCTCACAGCAGCCATATTATTGGTCAGATAATGTCATTAAAAACACTCCAAAAGGCTCCAACAGCACAAACACGGTCCAGAGGTCCAGTTCAGGTGAAGCCGAGCAGACAACTAGCAGCTACAGCCGCCTGTGTTACCATCTACCTGTATGTCAAAGAGGCCACGCCCCCTAATCCAATTTAAACAGGTGAGTTATAAAAACATTCTCCCCCCGTAGAGGTGTTATGAAGGAGGAAATTATCTATAGAGACCAAAACAGTTTTTGGATCAGGCTGCAAAAATGCGACTGACTCACTGCTGGAGCCTCTGCTGGACACCAGAGGAACTGCAGGTTTTAGTGTTTCAGGGTTGGCTTCATTATTCAGATCCAATAGTAGAAAAAACAACGCTAAACTAAGTGTTTTGGCTCACAGAGATTACTGTACACACACTGAGCTCATTATTAGAACCTTTGGTCATCCACCACTGGAACAGGAGATACATGACAGGAAACAAGGAAAAGCACAATAGGTCCAGTTTGTAAATGATTCATGAATAAAAATAGTCAGTTTGAACCTTAGTGATGGTAAAACATGAGTAAAAGTTAGCAAATGTGTCTGTCGTCAGTTTTAGTAAAGCATGATGTCAGGGTTACACATCTGTATGTTATGCAAGCGCTTGAAAATAATCATTCTTACTCAATCCTGATAAATGAGTGCAGAGCCAGGTCAGACGTTTAGCTCCAAACTGGACTGCTGATTCAGAAAAACACCATGTCCTCACCTCTGAGGAGGAGCTCAGACTCAGACATGTGTTTCTAATGTATACGCTGACATAAAGTTAGCTGGCTCCTATTCTTCTTTTAGCAACTTTTCAAATGAAGCTGAAGTAGGGTACGAGCAGGATTGTGAAATAATCCGAGTGATTGTGATTGTTTAAGGGTCCAGGAATGTGGAGATTGTTGGGGGAGGTCTGGGAACCCGAGTATGAGGAGCAGCAATATGTCAGGAGGCAACAGGGAGGGATCCTGCAGCAGAAACCACGGGGCTTTCACACAAACCACCTCATCTCAATTTGGGTGTACAGAGGACTGCATTTAGCAACACACACACACACACACACAGGTCACGACCTCTTTGTGTGACTTCACAAGCCCAGAAACCCTGTCATGTGTTGAAAGATCTGCGGTGAAAAGCAGAAAACACGCTCTTCTGATTTTGTTTAGAGGCAACAAAACTGCAGAGAAACTGAGGTTTCAGTCCAGAAGGATTTTCACTCATTGTATTCTTTTGTTTTTTTTTTTACTGTTTGAGAGAAATCTCAGCTAAAAAAAAAAGAAAAGAGCGAGACCGCCTTCCTACAAAGGTCCCTTAGGAAAAGGACTGGATCACAGAGAATCTCAGGACAGGAAACTGGAAAAACAGCAGAAATATGAGGACAACCTCAGCCTCAGCTCATCCTCCTACAGTCCTCATGGTTAGTTAAATGGCCTTTACGGGAACTCCTCACACATCCTGTGGAAACAAATGAAGGTGGTGTGGGGGAAACGAACAAAAAGGATGGCGGGGGAGGAGTGGGAGGGCGCCACAAATCAACATCTTAGCCAACTGAACGTGGAAGAGAAGCTGCTTATCACTGCTGCCCAAAGACCTCCTTACTTCAGCCAACTGATTATTTAACATTTATTCATCAACTTAAATAGTTACAGAACTTTAAAACACCTTTTTAGAGAGAATTTCCTCAAACTTTAAATATTGAAATGAAAAACAAATAAACGCTGGAGAAAGAGAGGAGGAGGAGGAAGGGACACAGGATCATCCTGTGGGGAGTTAGGCCCTGGCTAGGGGGTGCTTTTGACCAGAAAGCCTGTTTGGCAAGGGTTTCACTGGTCCCTGCTGACCTGCAGCCTCCATCATAGGATGTCTACAACAAGAGGCCCAGGCAGCAGCAGCAGACTCACCCTCTTCGGGAGGCAGCACAGAGGAAGAGCTGACAGCCAACCAACACCTCGGAATCCTTCAGAAGAAGAATCCTTCTACAGGTTCACCTGTCAGAACCTCTATTAGACTGACGGCCAGCCTTCTTGGCTCAAGCTGAACTAAACAGCAAGTTTGTCTTCTTAGGGAGGGGCGAAGAAGCACCACCGTCACTGTAGGGTGTGCTGGATTTACAACAAGATAAAATGAGAGCTTCGTTGTGATGGTCTCGATCATTTTGTTTTCATAATTGTTTCCAAAATCGTAACTGAAATTAAAATTTGATCAACCGCACAGCTGAGGGAGGCTGCAAAGCACAGAAATGTTTGTCAGATTTTCTGTGGTCATGTCAAATGGATTCTGTTATAAAAATATTTATGACAAAAGTTCTTACATTAACAGATATTGTGCAACTCAGTTACCTGAAAGCAGGTAATTTAGACAAAAGGGCCCCACCTGAGGGGCTCATATGGGGTTAACATATCATGCAGCTTGGGGCCAGACCCAAACAAGCTTTAAAGGTTATGAGTAAGATTTAAAATAAATACTAGAAGCTAGTGGAGAGAAGCCAGGATGGGGCTGATGTGATGCAGTCTGCTAAAACTGGTAAGAAGCTGAGCTGCTGCTTTCTGGACCAGTTGGAGGTGAGACAGTGGCTGTTCATGAATGCCAGAGAGGAGGCAGCTGCAATAGTTCAGAGTGGCAAAATAAATGCATGTGGATCATTCCATCTCAAATCAACACAGCCTTCTGCTCGACCAGCTCTGATTTGCATAAAAATGTTGTGGTTCAAAGTTTGAGCATATATAATAATTGCTGTGAAATTTTAGTTTCATATATCAAAAACTTTTCAAGACTTTTTTTTTTTTTTTTAAATGGTCTGTCCACCCATTTTCAGGCCATTTTTTTTCACCCATTGAAATCTGAGGCCATGTTAGAACATGAATATCTCAAAAACTATTGAAAATGAAAGCCTGAAATTTTCACTGGTCTTTCTTACCATCAAAATGAATCAAGATCTGCAATTTGGGATGGATACATAAAAAAATATTTGAGTATTGGCTAGTTAAAATATGAAATAAAGTCCAGCCCTCCTGCAAAGTCCCATATTTGAACACAAACCAATAAAAGACTTCACATTGCAAGACAACTAGTGACAATTTTTGAATGGTATACTGCTATATTTCACAATAATGCAAAAATATAACACATATAATACTTTTTAATATGAAATTCTTGGTCACAAAAATGAAGAAAATGCTATTTTCATCCAACTTTCATGCTGGATTGAGCAAATATGACAAGTTCTATCACAAAAACAAAACTATCAGCAGATAGTCTGATCTGAATAGAACAAAATTCAGTAGTTTCCAGATGGTACTCTAATTATAACTAAAAAAAATCTTTTGAAATGTTGCAAGGTAGTTTCACTGATCATGTCATGTGGACATGGCAACTTGGCCTCACAAGACTACTCATGAAACCAAAACAGCATTTTCTTCATTTGTCAGAATTTCTTCTTGAAAAGTAATCTACATGTTTTATTTTGCACTTTTGTGAAATTCAGCTATATAACATTCAGAAACCGTCACCAGTCTTTTCAATTTTTTTATTAGTGTGCTCCAGTATTGGACATAACAGGATGGCTTGAATTTCAACGTGCAAAAACAAGAAAAAAAAAGAAAAGGGGGGGGGGGGCATAAAAG
>VUQS01076746.1:5816-17448 GCA_015108495.1 Heterochromis multidens
GCCGACAGAGGGGGGCTGGGGTAGGCTCCACCCCCCCCCCCCCCCGCGACCCTGAATTGGATAAGCGGAAGAGAATGGATGGATGGATTTCATTTATTAAGGGACAAAAGTTATCCAAACCTACCTGCCCTGTGTAAAAAAGTAATTGCCCCCTAAACCTAATAACTGGTTGTGCCATCAAGTTTTTGCAGTAACTGACAATGAGTCTTTCACATCGCTGTGGAGGAATTTTGGCCCACTCTTCTTTGCAGAATTGTTTTATTTCAGCCACATTGGAGGGTTTTACAGCATGAATGGCCTGTTTAAGGTCATAGGGTTCATAAAGATGTTTTTTGGCAAATGTGAGACAAGCCTTTGTGTTCTTTTTGGTCAGCAGTGGTTTTCTCCTTGGAACTCTCCCATGGATGCCATTTGTGCCCAGTCTCTTTAACTGAGGCAAGTGAGGCCTGCACTTCTGTAGAAGCTCTTGGATGAATTTTGGTAGGCCAGTCACTCCTGGGAAGGTTCACCACTGTTCCAAGTTTTCTCCATGTGTGGATAATGGATCTCACCATGGTTCACTGGAGTCCCAAAGCCTTAGAAATGGTTTTGTAACCCTTTCCAGACTGATAGATGTCAATGACTTTGTTTCCTAGCTATTTAGATTGTGACATGATGTGTTGCTTTTTGAGATCTTTTAGCCTGCTTCACTTTGTCAGACAGGTTCTGTTTAAGTGATTTCTTGATTCAACAGGTCTGGCAGTAATCAGGCCTGGGTGTGGCAGTGAAACTGAACTCAGCTTAATCACAGTTAATTCATGATTTAACAGTTACTTTTTCACACAGGGCCAGGTAGGTTTGGATCATCATCATTTAAAAACGGCATTTTGTATTTACTCAGGTTACCTTTGTCTAATATTAAAATTTGTTTGATGAAACATTTAAGTGTGACAAATATGCAAAAAACTAAGAAATCAGGAAGGGGACAAATACTTTTTCACAGCACTGTAAGTGAAACACCAGCACTAAAAGTACACATCAGCAACAGCGGATGTAGCAACATACAGAATAAGATGTCTCTTTATCACTCATATTTTTATAGTTCAGATCATTTTAATATTTAAAACTACTCATTTGGGGTCCTTCCATCTACCCATTAATTCATCAGAAGCCTGCGGGATGGTTGGCAAGACTCTGGACAGGTCACAAGTCAATTACATATAGTTTGATTGGAAATAATCTCTAAAATGTTCACAAGCATAATTAAATCCTCTTTACAAACCTTACAAGAGATGTCTTTATGAAAAACTTTGGTTACTGATGGGAAATTGTCCATTTATCTTAAATTACAGTTCTTATCTTAATATATCGTACACAAAAACTGTTTCAATTTAAAGTACGAGGAACAAATTTTCACCTGCAGCGACTTTTTCTCAGGATAAGTCCAAGGACAACTCCAGCTACAATGATAAATCCAGTACATATACCAATCACAGTGGTAAACATCAGCATTCTCATAGGAGAAGTGTGAGCCTCTATAATATATGACAAAAGAAAAGTTGGAAAATTCAGAAAAATGCAGTGCAAACAACACTAAAACCAGACTTTAGATGTTACTTCCAGCTCTAATGTTAGGGTCAGTACTAGAGCTATCGTGCCTCATTTAGTCATGGTTCAACGTTGGGTTAAAAACCCCAAAGTATGTCTGTGATGCAGGTCTGATTTATTCAACAGTAGTTTGCCCTCAACTTGAACAATAGTGCAGGAGGCAAACGGAAAGAGCTATGAGACAAAGTATCAGAATAAAGCAAACACTCACCTTCCTCAGAGATAAAAAGATGGAGAATATCTGTTCCACTACCATGTGAACACTCACAGGTGTACTTCCCACTGTCCTCTGCTGTTAAAGTGATTAGGTGGAGAAATACTGTCTGGTTTTCTTTCATCAGTGTGAACCTGGAGTCACATTCATGCTCAAAGTCCCGTCCATGTTGATACTGCAGATGACAGCCCTCTTCCCTGCCACCCCTTGTCTTTATCTTGCATACTATCAAAGTGATGTTATCCAGTGGAGCACTGGAGCAAAGTGGGGTAACATCTTTTTCTTTCCCAATGGTTCTCACAATCGTCTCTGCAATTAAAGAAGATGTGATGAAGTTTTGTGAGGCTTAATTGTTTTGACTGTCTAGAACAAATGGGTTAAAGATTACTTTAAGTACAAAAGATCACTAGTACAGTCTGCTTGTAATTCTAGCAGGCTTCAAAACTGACTGGACTTGCATAAATCGTACATAGTGAAATACTTGTATACAGTACCTTCAGTGTCAAAACTCAAAGACAGGGGCAGAAACAGAGCAAACCACAAAGTCCACTGATCCATAACTGCAGAAAAGTCCAAACAATGGAAAACTGCTTGGAAAGTTAGAAATCAACAACCTATACTGAGAAAAAAAAAAGATAAATGCTAATGCACTCCTTTGACATACTAATCATCAGACTAGAAGAAGGAAGTGTAACATGCTACTTCTTCTTATTTTCAGGTAACAATCAGCGAATGACTAAACAGGTTTCAATGAAAAGTCTTCATTTTAGTCCAAACATCAGTGCTAAAGTACATTGTTTACAGTTTTTATACTCCACGCCAGCTTTCAAATCTAAGCTTTTAGATATAAGGGCATAATCGTTTTTCATAATAATACTTTCCAGGTTCTAAAATTATTGAAATAAAACCTCAGATGAACAATAAAGCTACTTTCGTCTGCTCCCTTATTCACAAGTGATTGCCACAGCAGGTGGCTCCACATGTTTGATTTGGCAGATTTTTACACGCGATGCCTTTCCTGACACAACCTCAAAGGGATATTTGTGCCTCGTCCTGAAATTGAACTGAGGATCGTTTTGCTTGTCAAGCAAAAGTGTAAACCACTACACTATGGCGCCACTCAGATGAACAGTAACACGTGACATATTACACCAACAAAAATTTAGCCAAAATGCATGAGTAGAATGTGAAAACCTGAGTACACACTTACTGTTTCTATAGGACTTAAGAAGGTAGTAGCCAGCTGCTGCTAATCAAATAGACTTCATTAACTGATAATCAAGTGTGAGCACCTCTAAAGCACAAATGCCACAGTCTTCCCCAGAGTGGATGACCTAGCAAATTCACTCAAAAACCCAAGAGTTACATCTCAGACTCTACAGGCCTCAATTAGCATGTTAAATGTCAAAGGTCATGACAGATAAAAGACCGAACAAGTGTGGCTTGTTTAAAAGGGGTGCCAGAAGAAAGCCTCTTCTCTCTGAAAAAGAAAATGGCAGCACAGCTAAACTTTACAAAGTTGCATCTGAACAAACCACAAGACTTCTGGAACAATGTCCTTTGGACACCAAAGTGGAGATGTTTGATCGTGATGTGTCACATTTGGCAAAAACAAAACACCTCATACCAACTGACAAGCACGGTGGTGGAGGGATGATGATTTGGGCTTGTTTTGCAGCCAAAGGACCTGGGCAGCTTGCAGTCATTGAGTCGACCATGAACTCCTCTGAGTAACAAAGTATTCTAGAGTCAAATGTGAGGATTTCTGTGCGACAGCTAAAGTTGGTTGAAACTGGGTCATGCAAGAACTGGGTCATGGACAATGATCCCAAGCGCAGCAGCAAATCTACAGCAGAATGGCTGAAAAACAGACACACAGACAGATGCTAAAGCTTAGTTCCTCAGCTAGAACCAGTTTAAAACTGAAACTGCAACAGAGACAGGTAAACAGACAGAAATGTAAAAATAGGTGCCAGACAGGACAGGCTGTCAAAGACACAGAGCAGCTATTGTTGTTGTCTGCATAGAGCACTGAAGAAGATCAGAAAAGTTGTCACTGCAGTAAATGTGTATATGATGATATAGTTGAATGATATGGTCAAGTAGTGAACAAATTAAACTAGGTCAAGGTTTTCAACACTGCAGTCATGAGACAAACGTGACAATAATGCATGTTAACCATTGTTTTATGTTTTCAGCTACTATTAATAAACATATCATTTACATTATTATGTTAGTATAATTGTAAAATTTATTACAGAAAAAAGTACTATGAAAGTAAAGTGGCTGTCTGGGGACAGATATTGCTATCCTTTTATTGATATTCTTTAAGTTTCTCCTCCTCCTCTCCAGGGTGAAGCATGGAGGCTTTAAATGTTGAGCAAAGCACAAATGGGTCAGATATAGAAAAAAAAAATCCCTCCCTAATCAAATGTATAGCATGAGACCTATGTGACAGTCTAGTACTCTTACAGGGAGGGTGGGAAAAAATCAGAAGGAGGGGAAGGCGAGGAAGGCGAGGGTGTTTTTGGAACTTTAATTTTAATGAAAATAATTTTCTGGACTCAAAGAGTCTTTATATTCTGAAGCCTGTTAGAGGATATATTGCTTATTGTTGTTATTAATTACATGTTTATAGAATAATTATGAATTTCAATCAAACAATTTCAGAACTTAAGTGTATAATTACTGCGTTTACAAGAAGATTTTAATATGTTTTTTAAAAACTACATTCACTAATATGTGCAATATTCCCAGCTTCATGTTTTGCACTTGCTGACACAGAGGGTCCAATCAAATGTAACAGCAGAAAAGGTTAAATGCTATTTCAACATTCCAGTAAAAAAAAAAAAAAAAAACCCTTTTACATTTACCCAGGTGTGCCAACTTCAATATTTAATATGAAATATCAAAATGCAATAACATAGCATGTTTCAAACCAGTGAATAGAATTCCTGAATGAATAATGAGCCTCTTTTTCTGCTTTCTGCTTCATTTACTGAGATGAGCAGCAGGCTTCTGGACTTTGAGAGTCATTAAATACAATCAACTGCCACTTAATTAGGTACACCCTGTTAATACCAGGTTGGACCCCTTTTACCTTCAGAACTGTCTTAATTCTTTGTGGCACAGATTCAACAAGGTGCTGGAAACATTCCTCAGAGATTTTGATCCATATTGACATGATAGCATCACACAGCTGCTGCAGATTATTTGGCTGCACATCCATGATGTGAATTTCCTGTTCCACCACATCCCAAGGATGCTCTATTGGATTGAGATCTGGTGACTGTGGAGGCCGTTTGAGTACAGTGAACTCATTGTCATGTTCAAGAAACCAGTTTGAGATGATTTGAGTTTTGTGACATGGTGTGTTATCCTGCTGGAAGCAGCCATCAGAAGATGGTACACTGTGGTCATAAAGGGATGGAGATGGTCAGCAACAATACTCAGGTAGGCTGTGGTGTTTAAATTGTGCTTAGTTGGTGCTAAGGGGCCTATAGTGGGTGAAGAAAGTATCCCCTACACCATTACACCACCACAGCCTGAACTCTTGTCACTGCAGAAATCAGACCAGCCAGGGTTTTACCAATTTTCTATTGTCCAATTTTGGTGAGCCTGTGTGAACTGTAGCCTCAGTTTCCTGTTTCTAGCTGACAGGAGTGGCACCTGATGTGGTCTTCTGTTGCTGTAGCCCAGGTTGTTGTGCATTCAGAGATGCTCTTCTGCATACCTTGATTGTAATGAGCAGTTATTTGAGTTACTGTTGCCTTCCTACCAGCTTGAAGCAGTCTGGCTATTCTATGTACTATGATCTGTGGTATCAGAAAGGCATTTTTCACCCAGAGAACTGCCACTCATTGGATATTTTCTCTTCTTCAGATCATTCTCTGTAAACTCTAGAGATGGTTGTGTGGCAAAATCCAAGTAGGTCAGGAGTTTCAGAAATACTCAGACCAGCCTGTCTGCCACCAACTACTATACCACATTTAAAGTCATTTAAATCACCTTTCTTCCCCATTCTAATGCTCAGTTTGAACTTCAGCAGGACATCTTGACCATGTCTGCATGCCTAAATGCGTTAAGTTTCTGCTATGTGACTGGCTGATTAGATATTTGCACAGATGAACAGTTGGACAGGTATACCCAATAAAGGCAGAGTATCAAGGACTGCAAGATATACCTTATGATTCATGATTCATGTAGGTAATGATGGTAAGGTTACAATGGATCTTTTCACGCAGGTGTTTGTATCATAAGAGCTGCAGCATCAGCTGCAAAGCAAACAAGTCATGAGAACTACAAGCCTTCTTAACAGGATGCCACAGATAGCACCCCAGCACAAGACCCCCTCCCACACACTGTCATTTGTCACAGGTACTGACAATGATAATCCATTTTGCACTATAAACTGTTCCAAGATGCAAAATAGTTTAGTGGAGGCAAGGCTATGTGCACATAAAGGGGGGGGTGGTAATACTCCAAAACAAACAGCTTACAAGAAATTCATAGGAAGAAAGCTCAAAAACCACAGCTTCAAGAACCTCTCATAGTTTCATGTCTGGGTTTTTGTGGCCTCCTCTCTGTGCCGTTCACTCTTGTTTGCTAGTAATGCTGGTTAGATCGTTCTCAGATAATGGCTTTTTCATCTGAGCTGAAAAAAGAAAAGCAAAGCGCAAAATCATGTATAACAGATGCTCAGTGACCAGATTCACCCTTGTTCTACAGATTGTTGTGGCTTGCATGGCTCACACATAAACAGAATTATCTCTGAGACCTGCCAGCAGAGGGAGAAGCAAACACAATCACATGTATGACCTTTTTTTTTTTCTTTTTTTTTACCGACACCCAAATTGTTCTGCTGAGATTAAAAATACTCCAGATATGAATACATAAATCATGAATCAGTGGTCTATAATTAAGTTCTCATTAGTTGTGTGCACTTTTTCACACTTTGATGCATTACAATAAATATGTGTTTGCCATACTATTACACTGTGAAACACTGTGATACAAGCAGTAGAAGAAGATGAAATTCATCCAGACGACACATGTTCCTTCTTACTATATCGCTCATTAGCAATAATATCTCATTCACAGAGAGTTTTTCTCTATTAAAATACATACTGAAATACACTGTTCAAGATCCACATTCTGATGTGTACTATTCGCTAGATATTATCCTAACACTCAGTCGGAAATACGTACACAGTAATCTGGGGTGATATTGACAACATACTTTATAAAATCCAGGACCTCCAAAATAGAAAATGAAGTGCTTATTTTAGTGTTATACTCACTGTGTTAACACATCCATTTGAACAACACTGAAAAGACACATCTGTCTTTTTGCATTTCCTCTGAAAGCTTTGAAGCCTGAAGCCAATGCATGACCCAGTTATACAGTCAGACATCTCACAGCAATCAAACACTCCGTGCGACTCTTCAGTTTTTACACCCCCTTACTGAAATAAGACAACGTCCTCGCTCGTATAATTCGGGGGGTTTTGACAACTCTGCAATCAAAATCTCGACTTCCATTTCATATTCAGAATGAGTTCATTTAAATTACTCAAAAGTGGTTCAGCACGTTTTAATTCCATTCATTAAAACATAAACTCAGTGAGTCGCTCCTGTGGCTGCATGCATGTTAAGGGGTGTCATTTGCTCAATGTGCACAATGTGACTTAAAAGGCAGCATCTAGTTCAAATAGCTCCAGTAAATAAGTTCAGCTTTGGAAATAAGTAATTCTGCTTTTCAAAATAAAAGCAAGTTAGGAAAGAATGAAAATGATTTATTAAAGCTTTGGGAGAAAAAATACATGTTCATTTTGGCCTTTCTAACCACACAATCACACAATACATCCTCAGTTATAATGCAATACTAATAAAGAGACTGGTCCAATCTAGTACCAGCCCAGGGCTGGCTCCAAAACCAAGTCAGTCCCAATGGACTCACATGTTAAAATGCCCCACTAAACACCATTCAGAGGCATGTTAATGGCTTTGGATTTTGCTAAGGTGCTAACTATGTGAGTTGCATCTACATGCAGCTTGCTAACCAAGGTTGCAACTCTTAGCTGACAGCTTATCACTTCAGCCTTTCATCCAAACTTCTGGCTCATTATGGCAGCGGCAACAATGTACTTTGATTTAAACTTGAGATGCAATTAAAATCACTAAAATGTGCCCTCGTGATCATAGCTGGCCCCTATGCATAAGCAGACTAAGCAGCTGCTTGGGGGCCCCCAGAACAGTAGGGGTCATTATCAACATTCACTAACAATGACATTAGGCAGAAGTGATGTTGTATGAAAACCACAGGCATTGTGGTCGTAACCTACTGTCTTTTAGTCTCTATTAGTTTCTGTTTAATTTATTCATTATTTTCTGTTTTTACATTTGCATTGTTATGTAAAAAAAAAAAAATATTTAGGCCTATGTTAAATTCTCTGTGACTGTTTTGCCCTTTTACACATTTCAGAAGCAACTAAAACAGTGAACTTGTTTTAAGAATGCACCATCTGCTGGTTCATACTAGTAAGCCATTATAATGGTTGTGTTAGATGTATAATAAGCAAGCATGGACAATATATAGTTAATATTGTCCATCTGCATTCAGGTTTCTGTTTGGACAGCATAAGGAGAGGGGCTTTCACCCACCGCAGACGTGCTCCCGTGCAATCCTCCAAAAGCCCAACTGCATGTAGCTGGACACGGATGACAGCGACATGCGGTGATCTGTGTGTCGGTCGAATGCTGATTGGTTGACAAGTGGGCCAGAACAGGGAAGGGAGCAGTGGAGTTCACAGGGAATGGGAGAAGCGGGAAAAAAATCATCAGAGATCAAATAATACAGTGTGAAAAGTACAGACAGTGGCTGCAGTGAACACTTTTCACTGTTTTTAACACTCGCTTTTACTTCAGCTCTTTGTATGTTAGAACTTCGCTCTTCTCTGCGGCTGGCTGACGGACCAACAACAGCACAAGCAAGAGTGGCCCACAGACTGGTTGTATCACACTCTCTGCAGGTAAACGGGCTGCCTTTATACTATCCCCACTCAAACATAAAACAGTTATGTTTGAGTGGGGCCACTCTTTAGATGGGGCGGGGGCCCCAAATCAACTTCCTCCTCAAAGGCCTCCTAAAACCTTGGGCTGGCTCTGCTAGTGATCCCAGGAGTTATGTTGTTGGGGGTTAATTTGCCCCTGATATTATCTCCCAAGGCAAACGGCTCTTAGGTGAGGGGCCAGAATAAGAATGTTTCAATTAAAATTCATAAGTAATAAACTGTATTCAGTTTTTAAAGAGACACGTCTTATTTTTTTTTATCTCCTTCATCATGGTACCATAATTTAGGCAATGCAACCTAAAGTTCACAAACATCAACAAAACAATTTTTGTTTTGTTAACAAAAGTTATTTGCTGTGTTTGCCTTTTCTATTTTATGACAAAACCACTTAGAGGTTTAAAATGTGTTGTAATAATATTAAATGAATAAATCCGTTAAAAAAAAAAAATCTGTCTGTAAAACTAACAACTAAAAGCCACTGTAATAAACTACAACTACTCTTTTTCATTATAACTAGGAAAATATTTGTTTTGGGGTCTTTTTGCATGTTCGCACAGGATCCACTGGGTGGCGCCAAATAGCCAGCAGTTATTTTGCTGGGACTCAAGGGCTGCTGGGAAATTTTCTCTGAGGAAGCACGATGAGCTGCTGAACAAGTTGGTGTCGCAGAGGTAAGAGTTTGATAATGGGAGGCATTTAGCGGGTCAAAACTCTTAATGCATTAACATATTAGTGGCGTGAATATTCGGAGCGTGTTGTTGGTGTGTAGCTGGGTGAAGAGTGTGACGGACAGAGCGCGTCCATTTCTGTTTGCAAGATGTCAGCGTGCGCCTCGCTAACCCATAATGGGTTTTTGGAGAGTTTGTCACAAAGACATACAGTGTTTATCTTACTCTTCATGTGGTAGCTTACCTGTGTCTTTGTTTATAAATTGCAGGCTTGCAGATGGCGTAAAATTAACAAAGAGGAATATCTGGTAAGCTGCAGTTATCGCCAGTCATGGTAAGTAAACTGTGAAGGTAATGCTTTTATTTTGTAGGATCACGCCCCTTATTATAGCCTCAGCTGACAAAGTGAAGCTTTATCGAAAGCACTCTTTAGTTCATCTTCTCGCATAGTAGTCAATATGAGCATGAACATTCAGAGAAGACTAGTATATTTTTTTTTCTAGAGAAAATGATCAATAACCTGATCAAACCTGTGCTCATCCTTCTCATTAGCAGGAGGACATAAGCACTGTGATGTCCTGGTTTTCCAGCCCGGTGTACAGCCGCTACTGGCAGCACTACCAGCAGGCCATGGCTTGGCACCAAAGGCACAGGCGTGCCTACAGAAAGGCCTTGGAGGCCGCCTACGGCCGAAGCTACTGCCAGGAGGAGCGGCGCTATGCGGACTGGTACTCCGGAGAGAGCAGCAGCGAAGATGAGGAGGATGGCGCAGAGGAAAGCAGATCAGAAAGCGAGATCGAGTGCGACTTGAGCAACATGGAGATCAGCGAGGAGCTCCGGCAGTACTTCGCCCAGACAGAGAGACACAGAGAGGAGCTCAGTAAGTAAACAAAGGGGAGAAGGTGCTTTAAAAGGGCATTTTTTTAAAACTGCAGCGTCTCCAGATGTTTAGTCTAAGGTGAAGAGCCTGTCGGGTATGTGTCTGAAAATGGTCTGTGGTGTCGTCCTTGTAGAGAAGCAGCAGCAGATGGACGCGGAGCAGCAGGACAGCTACGTGCCGGCCGACCAGGACCTGCATGGCTTCTCCTCGCGAAGCAGCGTCGCTCCTCCCTCCGAGCGACCCGGCGAGAGACGCGCGGCCGAGATGAAGAAGCTGTACGGCAAGGACGTGGCCAAGATCATGGCCATGGAGGCAGCGATGCAGCTCAATTTCGAAAGAAACTGTGACCTCAAGCAGCCCAAATACTGGCCCGTCATCCCGCTGAAGCTGTGACGTCTGCAGGCAGAGCTGTCAACAGTTTGATCTGGAGGAGAATCCCCGCTATGATCTCTCAGTGACAAGGCCGCTTTGTGGCGGTCAGAGCTGCTGATGTAGAACTAATGGTTTGGGAGGTTAGAAGTTATTTTAAGTAAGGGAAAAAAAAAAACTCGCATAAATTAGCTGAGCTTCTGCTTGGCCAAACGTGAATGCCACTGACCTGTCAGCTGCTGCTCCAGATGAAAACTTCTGGCTGTGGCAGTACACGTAACACTGCGTCCACTCAGGGTTTGCAGTGCCACATAAATTGCTTTTAATTTGTTGCGTTAAACGCCAGCACTTAATCCTGCAAAATATTCTGTTGGTTAGGCTTCAAAAAGTGAGAAGAAATGTCAGCTGAGGGTCAGAGTTACAGTAGATCTGCCCCCCCCCAGGTGATGTAAATGTATTCAAACAGACTGTGCCTGTGTGTTTCCTCCTAATCTCTTTTTGTTTACCCTGTGGCTCGGTGATGTTTCATGCTGCAGTAGCTCCTCTTATGCCTGTCAACTTAGTTTAACCACAAAAGACATTGTCAGCCTCCCCCTCCCTCCTCCCTCCCTCTGTTCAGATTTGGGAGCGTTCCTGCATGGCTGCCTCTGATATTCCTACACAAAAAGAGTGATTTGTTGTTGTTACTTCTAAAGTGCGGCTCTCCGATTCTGACATTTCACTGGGTTCAAAGCCGTTCATGTGCTTTCTCAGGGGGGGAATGTTGACTATTCTGTTTTATCTTGTTTGTGTTTGCACCACACTGCAGCATTTTTTTTTTTTTTTTTTTTTATCCCTTGCA
>VUQS01076748.1:2706-21994 GCA_015108495.1 Heterochromis multidens
ATCACATTATATATATATATATATTTGTGTGTATATATATATATATATATATATATATATATATATATATATATATATATATATATATATATGTATAAAATATGGATGTGGGTGTGTGCACGCACACACATATGTGCCAGGTTTGCCAGGGAGCACAGAGAGAGGTCACAATAATAATAGGATGCTCTGAGAGAGGCTGACAGGAGTGTGCATGTGTACATAATCTATTAATTAAAGGCAAGGCAACACAAGGAATGAGGAATGCCTTTTCCTATGGCTGCCTAAATCCCCCCTCCTCCTCCTTACCACCCTCTCCCCTCCCAACACCACTACTCCTTGTCCTTATCCACCCACACTCTCCAGGTAGGCAAAGAAAACACAAGGCAAGACATTTCATGAGAGATTAAAACCAAATCTTCCAAATTGCTATATAAAAAAGCTTATTTGTATATTTTTGTATGCAAATGACACCCACCCCCCACCAACAACCTATTTGAATAATTTATGTGAATCCTTTGTGGGAAACTCAAGTGAGTGACTTTTCCTTCGATATAAAATAACCCATTTATACTATAAAGAAGACTATTAACCACCTCCTCCTTTTTTCCCTTTCTCCTTCATTTCAATACAGAATTTATTCTTTGGTTTTAGGTAGTACAATGAGGCGAGCTAACATACACTGCTTATAGAGGTGCTTCCTCTATAAGGGTCGTCTACTAATCAGAAGGTAGGTGGATCAGTTCTTAGCTCCTAAAGGCCATGTGTTGAAGTATCCTGAGACAAGATACTGAACCTCAAACTGACCTTGATGCCATCCATCCATCTATCCATTTTCTTCCGCTTATCCGGGGCCGGGTCAGCAGGAAGACTGCCCTCCAGTAGGCCCACCATTCACAGGAGGTGCCGTAGGGGTCAGGTGCAATGTGTGTCAGACGGTGGTCAGGAGCAGAGGCCCTGGCAATCTGATCCCCAGCTATTGAGGCTGCCCTTGATGCATTTGTCAGAATGTTAGAAGAAAGTGCTTAGGTATAGATAAAAGCACTGTTTGAATGTGTGTGACTGGGTGAGTAAGACTTTGAGCAGAAAGGTGCTATATAAGTACCAGTCCATTTACCCTTTTTTTTAACTGTGGGTGTCTTGCTTCGTTTTTCCTTTTCTTTTTTGACATCAAGTGTTGTGATGGTCAGGCAAATGTTGGAAATTTCCTTTCCTACTTTCACTGCTGCTTCTATGTGTTAGATTGTTCTTTCCTCTTATCAGGTAAGATGAGCATCTTTAACACCTATCTTATAAGGTGATGTTTAGTGTATCTGAATAGGAAGGCATTCTACTTCCTACTCCAAAAATGGCTGCAGGTCAGCTGGAGGAGCAGCAGAGCTAGTTGTGAGATATCAATAGGAGCAAATGGAACTAAATTGCTAAAACGATTAAATTTCATTCTAAACTAGTAAAATTTCTAAATTTTCAGTAGTTTTAATTTTTATTTCACTTTAAATTTTTTTTCTTCAGTTGAGTTTTCAGTTTTCCAAGTGGGTCATCATTTCAGTTTAGCTTTTATTAGCTTCAGTGTAGGCAGCACAGTGGTATGGCGGTTAGCACTGTTACCTCACAGTAAGAAGGTCCTGGGTTTGAATCCACCATCTGTCTGGGGCCTTTCTGTGTGGAGTTTGCGTGTTCTCCTCGTGTCTGACTGTGTGGGTATTCCAGTTTCCTCCCAGTTCAAAGACATGCAGTTAGTGGGGTTAGGTTAATTGCTGATTGAGTCATCATTCTTTGTCTTGTTTTGCATAATTTATTTTTTACCAAAATATGCTTTGCTACCCAAAGCACTGTCTTCTCACAGCAAGAAGGTTTATGGTTTAACCTTGGCTGGTGCCTTTCTTTGTATAATTTGCATGTTTTTCTTGTGCATCCTCCGGGTTAGTCTAAAGTGCTTTGAGTGTTCAGTAAGATAAGAAAAGCACTATATAAATGTGATTACGCTACATTATTATAATGTGGGAATATTTGTCAGGGCAAGATTTAAGAAGTAAGAGCACTTCAAGTAGACATGCTCTCACTTCATAAAAATTTACAGTGTGTGAATTGTTTTTTTTTTTAATAACTGAGCTATATGGCTACTACACCATAACTGTAAGCTTTTAACTGTAAACCTTACACACAGAACATCACCTGCTCTGCGGAGAGTGTATCAAATGAAGGACAAAGACAGTGACAGGACAATTTGTACACGCACTGGGTTGATTAGGGAATGAAAAAACAGAAGGAGACCAAGACACCGGTAAAAGTGATCACACAGGTGAAGAGAGTCACGAGAGTTACAAAGGAGGAGGTAAAACTGACAACAGGCATGAAAGAAAACCAATCTTCAAAGTAAAGTAGAAAATAAAAGACAAATACTAAACTTAGAGTCAGGAACTCTACACATGACAGAGACAGTGGAACAGGCACTAACAGAAAGACAAGATAGAAGGAGGAACAGATATCTATATATCTATCTATCTATATATATATATATATATAAAATTAAAAAAAATTCCCCACTCGCCCCTTGCGGGCGGTCTTTATCCTTCAAGCTTGAGGGTCCTACGCAGTATCTTTGCTGTTCCTAGGACTGTGCTCTTCTGGACAGAGATCTCAGATGTCATTCCTGGGATCTGCTGGAGCCACTCACCCAGTTTGGGGGTTACTGCCCCAAGTGCTCCGATTACCACGGGGACCACTGTTGCCTTCACCCTCCACACCTTCTCCAGCTCCTCTCTCAGCCCCTTGGTATTTCTTGAACTTCTCGTGTTCCTTCTTCCTGATGTTGCTATCACTTGGTATAGCTACATCTATCACTACAGCCTTCTTCCTCTGCTTGTCCACCACTACTATGTCCGGTTGGTTAGCCATCACCAGTTTGTCTGTATCTGGAAGTCCCACAGGATCTTAGCTTGGTCATTCTCAACCACCCTGGGGGGCATATCCCACTTAGACCTTGGGACTTCCAGGCCATACTCAGTTCAATTCAATTCAATTTATTTATATAGCACAAAATCACAACAAAAGTCGCCTCAAGGCACTTTATATCGTAAGGTAAAGACCCTACAATAATACAGAGAAAAACCCCAACAATCAAACGACCCCCTATGAGCAGGCACTTGGCCCTCAGCACTACTATGCTAACTTGGGATTGGGATTCCAAGGTACTTATAGTGTCTGTCCTCTTCGTTACCATCTGACTGCATGTATAAGATGTCCGATGTCAGCAGTTGCTTCTTCCGTATGCTGGAACTCTGAGCTACTAGTTGTTTTGCTGTTAGCGTAGATGTTGGGTATCGAAGAATCCATAGGTCCCACATCCTCTTCATGTAGCCCCTGTTACTGGGGTTACTTGTGTAGTAGCATTCCAACAGTTCCCTATTCTCATCCTTCGTGTTCCAGTAGCCCAGTTCTCATCAGTATGTCCTGGTTCCTCAATCATGTGTCTCTCACTCATGTACATTGGGTAGCATGGGGGGCCTAGCCTGGGGGCCCTTACTGGATGCATGCCCTGGTCGCTCCGAAGTCAGGTAGTGTTTCCACTACGCCATCTTATATCTCATATATATTAAAAAAAAAACATTATACCTTATACATATATATATATATAAAATGTATCAAATCACTATTATTTTTATTCATGTTGTTATTTATACACTTTTTTCTGTATATACAATGTTTCCATATATATATTTTATATATAAACTATATATAAAATATATATTGTATATAGGCTATAATAATCCTGGTGCACACACACACGTACCCCATATTTTTATATCCCTCTTTTTCTGTTCATAATTAGTGTCTTTGTTTTGCACACTGAGTTGGGAGGAACAATATTTTGACAGTATGCATGTCCCACACATATAGCAGTATTGTCAGAGTTTTGGTGTTCATAATCAGAAAAGGTTATAAAATATGTATCAGTGAATTTTATTCTGTTACATTATACAGCAAGAAATAATCCTAATAAGCTGCAAAAAGTCTGAAAATTGTAAACTTCAAACCTCAAACATTTGTTTTTGTTAAAGGTGAACCAGGACAACCTGGACCACAAGGCCCTGCAGGAGCAAAGGGATCTAAAGGAATTGCAGGTGAGGAGAAGCTTGGACAACCATGGGATGATTACAGAACATTTGACAGTGTTGTAAATACTGTAAAACATCTTTGTATAAATTGAAGGTGACGCAGGTTCAATAGGACTTCCTGGTGTCAGAGGACCACCTGGAGTTACTGGAGATGCCGGTCCCCCAGGTATCAAATCCCTCTCGACAAAATGTCCTCTGCTGTTACCAATTTATCAGATCTTATCTGAGGAACTGCCTAAACTGAAATTAACCCATAAGAACCCACGGTGACAGATGTCACCGCCCCTTTTAACATTGAGGAACGTTCCTTTAAAAATTCATAATTTTAATAGTTCATAATTGTCCTGAAAGTAGAAATGGGTTAAAAAAAAACATCCCTCAAGTCTCACAGAAACACTGTTTTTTTGTCTTTTTTTCTCCAGGCCTCCCTGGGTTGCAGGGACCCCCAGGTATGATTTTTATATATATATATATATATATATATATATATATATATATATATATATATATAAATCAGGTAGTGTTTCCACTACACCATCCAGCTGCATTACACCAAAACAATTTCACTTTCGCTACAGATTAACTTTTGCATATTTAAATTATCTTTTGTTTTGTTTGTTTATCCAATGCCACAGGTATTGCAGGAATTCCAGGCCAGCCTGGTGGTAAAGGTAATGTCTTCTTTTCTTTTGACAGAGAAGATCTTGAGCACTTAACCTTAAAGCACTTAATTACTCAGTTAGCAATTAATGCTAATTGAGTAAAGTGAAGCCAAAGTTCCCCCAAAAAACTCCAAGAAGTTAATGATTACTCATTAAAGTTTTAAAAGTTATGTTAACACTCTTAAATATATGAAATGCTAAAGAATGTTTTTTTTCAAAAGCTGGTGGAGCCATTGATACATGTCTAGATTGTATAGATACCTGATGAAACCTAACATAACGCTGTCTTTCAGGTGAACCGGGACCACCTGGTAAAGTCATTTCTCCAAGTAAGAACAGCCATTCTTGTTATACTAACTACATGTAGAAAACCTTTTTTTTTTTTTTTTATCTTGTAAAGCTTCAGCGTGTTGTTGTTTATCATCTTTTTGTTTGTAGTTGGTTCTGATACTGTGGCCATCCCTGGACCTCCAGGACCAGCTGGGCCTGCAGGTCCTGCTGGACCCCCTGGTCTGTCTGGTCCAATTGGCCCTGCTGGCATCCCAGGACAACCAGGTAAATCTGCTATCTTGTCCAATGCTAAACATCAGAAGTGGAACAAAAATGTGGACCGATTGTTTCTTGTGATATAATCATTTAGGTTCTAAGGGAGAACGAGGAGAGAGAGGAGAAAAGGGAGAGAGGGGGGAGAAGGGGGAGCCAGGAAAGCATGGTGAGCCTGGTATTAGTGTTACAGAAAGGTTCGGTTCCACCAGAACCGAACCTTTCTAGTTTTGCCAAATTCTGTTATTCATTACAACAACTAGACTTTGTTAGACGGTAATATTATGTTAATATTTGTGTTTTCATTCCTAACAGACCCTTCCTCAGTGTTTGGACCTCCTGGTCCACCAGGACCTCCAGGGCCCCCTGGAGTACCTGGTCCTCAGGGTACTCCTGGTATGTTTAGAACTATATGTAACTTACTAAGAATATTTCAAACACAATGGCTTAAATCAAGCCGATGATTGTGCAAATGTTGGTTACATTCAGGTGCATTTAAAGAGGGTCCTCCAGGACCCAGAGGTCCTCCTGGAGATCCAGGTAAAATAAGTATCCTCCTCCACAGACAGAGAGATAAATAAATGGATCATCTGCATATAAGATGATTTTAGCAGCATCAGAACAAAACAGTTTTTCTCCGTCTTAAACTGATCTGTGTTAGTGTTCCTGTCCTCACAGGTATTGGTAGACCTGGACCTCCAGGTGAGAAAGGAGAACCTGGGAGTTTTGTGCCGACATCAGGTTGGTAAAAGAAATCTCATTTCAGATGAAAATTTGTTGACAGCAGGAAACACATTATATTCCCCCTCTGCTGTCTGCCGCTGCATGGCATGTTGGTGCATTTTACCACTTTTTATCTTAGAAACCTTCTTTGCTGGACCACCCGGACCTTCAGGACCCCCAGGTCCAAAAGGGTCACAAGGTAGGTGCTGAAGACCAGATGCCTCTGATATCATGGGTTGAATATTTTAATAAATGAATTGGCCAGTGTTGCAGATTGATAGTTTTCTCTCATTCTTTCATCTTAGGTGACCCAGGACCACAAGGGTACCAAGGTGAGGAAATTGCATCATACTTTAAAAACTGCAGGTTTTCACAGACAGTCTAAATGTAATGGTGGCTGTTCCAGGTGAACCAGGACAACCAGGCCTTCCAGGAAGCCCCGGAGACCCAGGTGTTGGTATGTCAACAGCTTTTAGAAAAGAAGAATTTTTATCGTGTCTCAGTCTGCTCAGGTGTCATTGAGGTATTTCTGGGGTCAGTAATAAACAGCCAAGATGTGATTGGATATGAATGGTTTTCATTGCAGGTTTCCCAGGTCAGCCTGGACCTCAAGGTCCACCAGGTCCAGATGGGCCACTAGGACCTAAAGGTAAATTAAAATCAAATATATTGTGACTTTTACATCCTCTCTTATTGAGCTTTTGGAAATCATTCCCTTGTTATGTTTACACAGTGCATGTTTTTTCTGTCTGTGTGTCTCCAACTCAGAAAAGACTTACAAGAATTTACATATTTGTGTTTCCTTTCACAGGTGATACGGGAGCTCCAGGCCCTCCAGGAATTCCAGGAGTCTCCACAGGTAAAATCATCCCTAATATATGTATTGGGACAGTCTAATGGAAGAGGGTGAATGCTGCAAAAATTGACACACTGATTCTCAGTTAGAAGACAGAAGAACCCATTTCACCATTTGACATTAAAAGAAGTCAGTTGTTCCAGGGTTAATGTAAAAATATTGGACATTTAATACGATAATAAAAGGAGGGCTTCTCTTTACAGGATATTCACCTCTGCCAGAGGCTAGATTACCTGCTGCTAGCATACCAAACTCAAATCTTCTAAACCCTCAGAGGTCAAGTTGCTCTGTAGCTAATTTAAGCACCAAGCTTTGACAAGGAAGGACCACAGTGATCCTTTTTCCTTCTTTATAAACCCTTCAGTGTGAGTTTGACAGTGTTGATGTGTAGACTGTATTAAACAACATGAACATTTTCTAAACTCTTTCAAACATGCGTTCTTTATAACAACCAGAAGGGGGCGACTCCTCTGGTTGGAAAAATTTCAAGACACTATACAACTTCTGGTTGTATAGAAGTCAGTTTCACTGCTCAGCCAGGGTTACTGCTGCTCGCTCTTATTTTTCCTCCTGAAGATGTAGCATGTTCTTGTTATTAACACATGAAAATATTCGTTTTAAATTGATATTTGAGCTCATTGTCTACATGTAAATGACATTCATCTGGGAATTCATGTTATCGCACCAGGTAGCTCGCTCAGTCATTGCCCCCCAGGCCTACCTGGACCACCCGGTCCACCTGGAAGAGACTGTCGTGGATCTGGATCACTTGGTTTGGCCCCATGCATTGCAGAATTCCTTAAGAGTAAGCTGTGCACTGGAAAAGCTGCGCAGGCACGCTGCTTCTCCCTCTGCTTATACATCTCCATCAAATTCTTCTTCTTTTTAATCTGCCACTGGAGTCCATGGCAAGCGCCACTGCACATTAAAAACATTTTAAATTTGGCTCACAGACTGGCGACAGTCTCCAGATTCTTTTCATACTGAAGCTTCAAGCACTCCAGCGCAACCAGTCAGCCAGAGTTGGACGTGTGTTTGTGCATATAACTTTTGAACTGGTTTATAGAAATGAGGAAACCTTGGATTCCTTGGATCAAGCTGATTTCAAAGCATTCAGAAACTTCCATAACACAGTTTCCTCCATAGTGAAATTCCGGATTTTGTGAACAAGTTCAAATAAAAAATTTTAAAGGTCACAGTTTTTCCCAGTCTTCACCAAAACTGGGACAGATAATCTTCAAGCCAAGCCTCACAAATGTTTGATTTTCAATCATCCATCACAGCAATGTGGAAAATGGGAAATGAGGTCATATGTCACATTCCAATTTGGTACATGGACTTGAATCACATTTTATGATAGCACAAAACATTCTGCAGCAGTTGACCACTAAGAGTGGTGCAATAAGTAAAAATGAGTTTTGCCTTAAAAATAATTCTTGTAAGACCGAGACATGACAAGCTGTACTGTCAGTTGTCATGTGGCCACTTCATCTTTTTTAAGGTTTAAATATTTTTCAAGCCATGATTCCCTTTTCCAATTCACAATCCTGGACTCGTTGCCCCTTCCTGAAGTTATCCGAAAAAGGAAAACAAGCATCATCTGAACACTGGGAGGCGCTGCTAAAAGCAAAAAGGAGTTTTCCTCTTAGTGCTTGCAGCCTTGCTTTGGAAACAGCACCCTGCTGAATTGCATGGCTGCTTGCAGCTTTTTTGTATATTGTCACTGCTTACAGCTATATTTGAACCTGTTTTTTTTAACTTGGTAACTACAATTAAAAAAAAAAGCTCAGTAAATTGATCTGCTTTGACAATCAGGTGATGGCATCAGAGAGTACTTTGTTGGACCTCCTGGGCCTCCGGGGGCACCAGGCGCATCTGGGCCTGTGGGAGACGGACTGGTGGATGATGTTGCCAGCCGAGTCATCGCCTACATTCACAGTATGACCAATTACATGACAATGCCCCATGGGTTGGTACACAGGATGTGTGTGTGTGAAAGTCTTCCGTTTTTCTGGCAGTGAAACTTCAGTGGAACTGTTGCTCTTTCAGGTTCAGGTAGAGGATATGATGGGACCCCAGGCCCTCCTGGTCCTCCAGGTCCACCTGGCTCTGTCTCTGTCAATGACATTATCAGCCTATTACAGAGTAAGTTTCAGATAATATACAGGTAACATCTGCTGCAGTGGAAGAAATACAAAATTTAAAGTAAAGACAGAAATGTATGTTTCACAATAACGTAACAGCGGTGAATCAAACAGCAAATTTAGCTGCTTTATTCAAAATGTAAAATGTTAATTGTTTCCAGGAGAGGATGTGAGGAGATACATCACTGGTCCCCCAGGTCCACCAGGATCTCCTGGAGCTCCAGGCTATGGCAGCTACACCTTTAACATGCAGGAGGTGGCTGAACGCGTCCTTAGTCTCATGACTGGTGAGCGTTGCAGTCTTACAGGTGACCTAGCAGAAAGGTGCTCTGTTGTGTCTGACTGTGAGCCTTGTCTATCTGCAGAGAGGGAGGCGCTTGGTGTCCCTGGACCTCCTGGACCCCCCGGAGCTCCTGGTCTTCCTGGAAACTTTTTACCAGGTAAGAAACACAATCCCAAATCTCTCCAGGTCAACCAAATGGTTGTCCTGGAGACCAAACTACTTTGGCCTCCAGGTCAAACGTGCGGACCATAAAAAGCTCCTTAAAAGTTGAGCCGCAGCCAGAACCGTGCTGAGTGGGCCAACTGTAAGGTACCCATGTCCGATGAGAAGCTGATGAGTTCACTGTGTTTTAAACTATATTTTTTAGCATTATTAATCCAATGAATATTCATTTTTCTTATCCAATTAGATGGGTATCAAACTCTAGTGGGCCCTCAGGGGCCTCCTGGTCCCCCGGGTTTCCCTGGCCCACAAGGTCCACCTGGCCCTGAAGGACCACCTGGACCACCAGGATTTTTTAACTACATCAGCTCAGATATCCGTGACTACCTGCACAGTGAGTTTGACACAAGTCTTTCACTTCACCTCTTCAGAGAAAGAAAAGTGTCTAACTTTTGGTCTTCCTCTGCACTGCCTTCCTGCAGGTGTTGCCCTCAGAGGCCCTCCAGGCCCCCCTGGTCCCCCTGGACCTGAGGGACCCCCTGGACCAATCGTTGGCCTAGTTTCTTTTGCTGACCATGCCAACAGAGACGCCCTTAAAGCTGAACTACAAGAATATATCAAGAGTGTGTTTAAAGCAATGCTTCGTCCATTTATAATGAAGATAATCCCTGCTTCTAGACCTGTTTGAGGGCAATAGATGGTGATAAGTTTTACAGAGGACTGTGGGTACAGAAGAGGCCAAAGAATGAATTCTTCTGGCAGTTACAGTTTTTTCACTGAAAACGTGTGTTCGTAATCACTGAAGGTTACCTGACTCACTGCTACATCTTTTGGTACCCCACCCATAGCTTAAAACTTTTGTTAATTCGAAAGGTTTTAAGCTTCTACAACAAGTACCATTAATGCTAAACTGAAATACAGATTAATGAAGTTACACTGTGTTGTGTTTTTCTCCAGGTGATGATGTGAGTGCTGCCATGTTTGGAATTCCTGGTCCACCAGGTCCTCCTGGACCCCCAGGACATAAGGGAGAGCCAGGTTTGCTTGGTGACTACTCCAACATGGCTCTCAAAGTAACTGATTACATCAAATGTAGGTGGCAGTCACGCTTTATAAAAATATGACTGACTTCAGACTAAATCTGTGTTTACACATAAATTTTTTTAAAATCATGCAGCCCGCGGTTTGCTCCATGATGTCATAAGAAATTCTGAACGTGTGGTTCAAGGACCTCCAGGAATACCTGGAGAGAGCCGATGGGTTAGTTCCCAAGAAAATGTGGTGGATGTGGTGGAATACTTAAAATGTAAGTCGACGTGAGCTTCAGGTGTCTTTATAATTGAAATTGAAGAACACAGTATTGACAAGCAAAACTTACTCTAATCATAGACTGTACATAAAGCCTTAAAATTAACATTTATGCTGCTGCTGGCCTAGTGTTTAAAAATCAGACATTAGTGAGAGAAGATCTGCCTAACTAATGCACCCTCGTGAGGTAGCAACTTGTCAATTACAAGGTAGTCCCACCCCAAAGCATACCCTACACTGTACTTTACTGAACATCACAAAAAGTGTTTACTGAGGTTATAGATAAACTGAGTAGTCACTTTCTCTTAGAATTTAATACAGTCTGACTTCGCTTTGCATCCAGAGGAGTTGCCGCCTGCTGGCCGTTAGAAAGAATGGGGTCAGTGACTCTAAAGCTAAACGCTCTTTGTTCATGACATTTGTATCATCTAGTTTCCTCTCATCTGCAGCTCGTGGGGTGGTGCAGGACATTGTGATGGAGTACAGTCATGTTTTTCAAGGCCCTCCAGGACCACCAGGGCCCCCAGGTCATCCAGGATACGGCCAGTGGTTTGATTCCCATGGAAACACCACAGATCTGGTGGAATACATCAAATGTGAGCGACTGTACTATCAGGCCAAAATAAAGCATGTGTGAAAGGACTGCTGGTTCACACTCCTTATCTATTTCTTTGCAGCTCGTGGTCTCCTACGTGACACTGAACGTGTTATCCAGGGACCCCCGGGGCCACCTGGTCCTCCAGGTCCACCAGGATACAGCAGACTGTTTGGTTCTCACACCAGTGTCTCTGATTTAGTGGAATACATAAAAAGTAAAGAACATTTACCAACAGCATGGAACAGCAGAATGTGGATGTCTGTTAACCACTGAGTTTGTCCTCCACAGCACATGGAGCCATCATAGGACCACCGGGGAGACCAGGACAGAAAGGGGACAGGGGACTTCCAGGACTGAAAGGAGAGAGAGGTACAGTAAAAGGAAATCATGGACATCATTAGTAGTGTCAGATCATTTAACACATCGTTGTAATCTCAAGATGTTTTTCTATCACAAAATCTGTGGACACTGAAAATGTCTTGTGTGCGTGGACACAGGTGAACGAGGACTTCCTGGACCCGCAGTATACAGAAGCCCAAAAGGTGACAGAGGTCAGTCTTGAATTTTCTACCGTATGTGGGAAACCGAGTTAAAAGGACAGTTAAATTTTTTCCTCTGGCCTGTTGTGCTGTTTATCCATCCAGATTGTTCAGATTGTTCTGGAGTATTTGCCAGTTTGGGCGATAGCAGCTACAGAAAAGTCTGTGTTCACTTCAGTAAAGTCCCGTTATGAAGCCTCAAGCGGAGAGTTTTTACTGTCACCATCATGTTCTAAGTGAGGCATGTATCTGAGAAACTGAGGGACCAGATGCCCATAGGATAACAGATATGTCAAACACACAGTAATGATTACCCTTCTTCATGATGCTTTTGACTCTAAATGGAACCAGAATCTACAAAATGAACTTCATGTTATATCCAAAAAGTCTGTGACTGAGAACATAAACTCATCACTACAATATTCACAGAAAACAGAGCTGAGTTTTTGTTTTTGTGTTTTTACTGTAGACTTCTACATAATAGACATCTTTTCGCAGCTATAACCTGTATATAAAAGTTGGATTTAGCTCACCCACTGGTTTTGGAGTCTGCCTAATTCTAAGCCTAACTCCAGGATGAGCTATTTAAAAAAAAGAAGAAGAAAGGTCACTATTAATGCTGTTTATTTGGCCATTTTAACACACATCAATAGGTCAGTAGACATAGACTCATTTTGGGAGGCAGCTTAACTTTCCTTCTCTGGAGGCTGATAGTTTGCAACCAGAGTCAGCCCCTGCTGGCCATTAGAGAGAATGCAGGTTTAACACACTTCAGCTACTTTCGCTCCATGTTTGATTTGGCAGATTTTTATGCTAGATGCCCTTCCTGACGCAACTCCAAAGGGATTTGGGTCACCTGCTGGAGTTGAACTAATGACCTTTTGCTTATCAAGCAAATGTGTAAACCACTACACTATGATTAAGGCACTGAATTCATTCTTTAGACCCAGAGCTATGTTCTTTTTTTTTTGTCTATTTGAAAAACAGCAGCAATGTCTCTCTCCCAAAATTATGACCATCAAAACATCAAAAATTACAGCTGTCAAAATCGTTCCTGAAGCTGTGAGCAGGTCCAGGAACTGTGAAGTTGTTAACAAGCTTCCAGATCCAGATTTTAATTGAAGGTTTTGTGTCGTTTCAGGAGAATTCACAGTGATGACTAAAAGGAGGAGGAGGAGGAGGAATGCTGGTGTTTGACGGCTGAGCTGCTGAAAATGGTTCGAGTAGAACCCTGGGTTTGGTTTGGTTTGGTTTGTCTGGTGTTTGGTAAAATGAACTGAAACATGTTTTCTACTGTACTTGCATGTTGCTGTATTTTGAACGTTACCCACACATGAAATCAGGGATGTCGTATTGAATTAGCTTGTGTGTGAGTGTGTTCAGGGATATCAGCAGCCTTTTTTCTGTGGGACTGAAAAGGTTTATTCACCATTTCATTTTTATACTTGTGGATATTTACTAATCAAACCGAATATTTTATATACAAATGTTTTTGAGTTTTTTTGGAGCTTGTGTTTTATTACTTGGGATCAAAATAAAGAATGAAACAGCACTGAGAGAAAAAGTTTATTTACAGCAAAATGAAAATCAGCATTACAGGCCTTCTAAGAACTATACATGTACTAAAAATACATAAAGATTTTGATATGCGTTTTGTTTTATAGTGGACATTCAGAAGAAGCAGAATTTTGTTTGTGGGTGGATGATCAGCTTTCATATATAAATAACTACTGAGGAAGTTTTGTAGAAGGTGCACAGCACGCCTTCATTGGTATTAAATACTTTTGACTAACTCACAATAGCCAATCAAAGAAAATGAGATGATCAAATGAACCAATCAGAAGCAGAGATGGCCTAAACCAGTCAGGCCCATTTAGTTTTTTTTTTCCTCATTACATCAGCCTGAATAATAAAAAAACCTCCTAAGAGCTCATGTTGTGTTTTCTTTGAATACAGAGGTGTAACACCTGCTGAATAACCGTTAATAAGCTTCAGAAAACCTTCAAAGGTATACAGGGTATCCATTTCTGTACTATTAAAGCTATTAGCTAAAACAGTATTACAGTTTGACTCAAAATCTTGGTGAGCTGCATCTGGTAGCAAAAATACATTACAGAAGAGGCGAATACGAGGTGTGATGGTTCCAGGCCTAGAAACACCCCCAGCTAATTCCAATTTGGCTGATCTCCCATTTAAGATCATCTTCACGTGCACTTCACGACTATTTTCTACACAGCTTCTGTTTTTAGATCTCTCAGTGGAAGCTGCATTAGATCACATTGTGCCTGTGTGAAGGGTCTGGATCTCCAACAGTGAGTCAAAATCCTTCAATTTGAATCAAACCTGCCGAGAAGGCCAGGTGGTGAGCAAAGATTGTGTCTGTGTACCCAAAAAACAAACAAAAAAAAAACTTGTGTTTTTAATGTACTCTGTGCCGGCACACACCTCAGGTGGAAGTCATGGTGCCGCGTTAGCGCGTTTTACCTAAGCAGAGTGAAGAATTCTGGGTTATCCTCCAAGAAACCAATAGTGGGGGTGAGAAGAATTCAGTGCCCAACACTGTAAATATTAAAAAAAAAAATATATGACAAACAGGCTCAAAAACTGCACACGAAAGTCAAATCAGTCCGAGTCACAGAAGCTGTTTGCTGTGTGCAGAAGTTTGAGGTCTGTGGTGAAAGCGGTCAGAACCGGACTTCCAGCGAGCGTTTTAAAACCAGCATCAGCACTGGAAATAATCCAGAGGAGCACAAAGAGATGACCCTGAAGGGAAGATCGCTAAAATTGTTTATTAGACCTGTTCCTTTAACTTTTTGATCACCTTGTACACAGAGTGCATCATCATCCGGTTATTTGTAGTTGTAAATTTGCATTCCTTCTTCATCCTTGAATAACATTCCTACAGAGACATGACATATCAACAAAGACCAACAGAGCTGAAAAATAGAAAATAAAACCACTGACCGGTATGTAAATGCTTTCTTCCAGTCACCAAGTGACTTCCTTCTCACAGGGTTTGTTCCTAAACAGCTAATAGTCTTGAGCTCAAGACTGAAGGCATTCTGAAGAAAAACCTGCAGTAAAAAGTCCCTAAATGCTGCATTAAAATCATGCATCAGATCACAAGCTAAAGTACTAGCACACAGACACGTGTGAGTTCATAAAAATACGCTGTATCATCAGTCCTTTAACGGGAGTGTCCTTTATCTGAAATACATTCTACTTTATGATCACTTAGAAATTATTTTTACTGATCATATTTATCCAAATTTAGTGGTATAAAAATTCTATCATTTTCTTAGTGCAAACATCTAAATGGGAAAAACATCGAGCAGCAAATAAAATCGGAAATTATTTGCAATTAAAAGCCGAAAATATGAAATTCTACAGGCACTGGATTGTTTAGAAAAATACTTCAGAGGAAGGTTGGACTGAGAACTTCCTCACTTTAGTGGTTCTGAGGTGATGAACTCTCCTTCATATTGATCCTGACAAAAAATATGACAACACGAGCGGAGGAAGAGTCTCTGCAGCTGTCAGAGGACGAAGGCAAGGCAGCGCAGGCTCAGTCTTTACTGTCTTCATCAGGGTGTGTGCGTTCGTTTGTCTGTCCCATGTGTGTGAATATGTACGTTGGTTTCCTCTAGAAGCCAGTGGACTGGACACTGGGGATCGGGTAGAACTTGGAGATGCGGGTCTGAGTGGAGGGGTTAAGGCACTCCGACTCGCCGCTCATCTTGAAGAACACTTCCTGCTCCTGCAGCTTCCTGGCGAACTCCTCCTCCAAGGCCTGCAGAACACACACACGAAAATGCTTCAGTTCCCTCGGGAGTTTCATGTAATGAACTTCAGTTATTTTGCCTCTTTATTTTGGAACCACCTGACTGAGGTGACTCTCAAAATCAGTGAATGCCTGTAAATCACTTCTTAAAACCCATTTTTATAGACTCGATGCTGTTACAGGTGACGTCGTCACTTCAGAAAGGGTTCAAACTGTTCACCAAATTCACCAAAAACAGGAAATGAAGTGGCTGACATTTAAATGTTCTGTCTCTGAGCTCTCAGATTAATTTAGTTTCAGGGACGTTACCTTCTTCCTGGGTCGTAGTTTCTCCCTCCACTCCTTCAGCTCCAGGCTGTGCTCCTCATCCAGCTCCTTCAGCTTCTGGGTCTCATGTTCGATCAGCAGGTGGCACTTCTCGTTCTGAAGCACACACACAGTGAGTGAGGCAGTGAGCTACATGTTATTTTAGTCCAATCGTTTTTATTTTTAACAGAACTTTGGTTGAGTGTGTTTAATGAAGCTGACCTGCAGCTGTTGAAGTTCTCGGATGTTGGCGTCACACTGGAGCTGCAGGTCTCTCATCTGGTTTTCATGCTTCTGGTGTTGGTGGAGCCTCTCATTCTTCTGCCTCTTCTCTTCCTGAGCTGCGAACTGGAGATACGATTATTATTAAAAGGCTGTAATTCTTTAGAGGAACGTTTCACTCTCCAATCCAAGAGGGGCGTCTCACCTGTTTGACCTTCTCCCGCTCCTGCTCGGGGGTGATGGCAGCTCCGGTGATGCGAAGGCTCTTCTTGAACATGGCCATGCGGGTTTTGGCTTCACTGCGCTGAATCTTGGGCAGTCTGGCTCTCTCCTGCGTCTGCTTGTTCTTCATCTCCTCGATCAGACGCTGGTTGTAGCGCTGCATCTGCTCCATCTCCTGTTAAGAGAATTTCATGTGTTGAAATGAGTTTAGAAATGCTAACTGGATTTAGTGGGAAAAGACACTTCCAGGTCTACGACGTAGTTTCTTTCTGTCCTTCGAATGGTGTTTCAGAAACTGAACATTTAGTCTTCACAGGAGTGCACTTTTGCCTCTCCCCAAAAGCTTAAAGTCACTGTGTTTAGTGCAGCTCAAGACGACTAAGAGTCACCAAGATCTGTGCCGAGGAAGTGATTCCTCTTTCATGCAGGTCTTTTGAGGTGTGACTTTGCTGCTGCAAACATCCAATAAAGGCAGACTGGCAGGGCCAGCGGTTGGCCTTGCAAGACAGCCTTTACACTGAAAATCAAGGCCTAACAAGCCACCGGATAAATCTGTCCTCCATGAACTTCACCTCTTTTTATTCATCTATGTTTTTCATTTTAACTATATATAAAGTTCAAGAAATTCAACTGTAAAAGAGACACCAGTTCAATAACTGCATAGTGTTTAAATCAATGAATTGTGTTAAATGATCGAGACTACACTTTTTGCCATAATCAAGCAGTTTGACAGACGCAGCGTAGACAAACACTGAGACTTAACTGTCCTTAGTTTCTCGACTTAAATGAACAAAGATCAAATGACTCAAATGTAAATAAAACGGGGACATTACAGATTTTCAACCTTTCCTTTTAAGGTGAAAGATGTTTCTCAGGCTAGAGCTGAGGTTACCTAACACACTAAACATAACAGCACCATCCATGCTGTACCTTCTCATGTCTCTTCAGCAGCTGATGTCTCTGCATGAAGTACTGGTCTTTGAGCTGCTGTTTGAGTAGCTGGTGTTTCTCCTGCAGATGGCGCTCTTCCAGCTCCCACATGGCAGCCTCCCGTGCTGTAAGCAGACACACGAGAGAACAAAAGACAAAGCTGAACGTCTGCACAGAAGAAGCATTCACGGGCTCACAGGAGAATATCTTCTCTTCTTCCCTACATAAAGAAGAGGAACAAGATCGAGCTTAAGACCTGCAGCAGACTTTACCTTGTTAGAGAAAATGGCTCCTAACCTCAACATCAACTTTACTAATGAGGTTTCACATTTGAACCATCTCAAAATCTCTGTTGCCAGGCAAAGCCCTTTATGAGCTCCTGAAGCACAGCTGCAGCCTCTCGTGACCTGCATTTCTGAGAAGTGTTGTTTGTGCAGCTCCTGGCGTAAGCATGGGATTAAGTCCCAGTCTGCCGTCCACCTCAGTCAAACTGGAAGGGGCTGCAGTCGGCGTCAGAAATTTCAGAGCTGATCTCTTTATGCTCAGAGGTGAAAACACCTGATATGAGGCAGAGTTAGCATTAGCCTGAGTGGGGTTTACTGCATGGGGCAGTGGCAGCAAAGCAGAAATCAAGTAACAGAGACTCAAAACAATTATGCTTATGGCCACAGTCAGCCCCTGAAGGCTCAGTCATGCACGTAATTGCTGCAGGTAATAAATGATTTCACCAGTTATCACTGGGTTTCAGTCAGTTTCCAGAGGCAGTTTGGGTTTAGTTTTTCTGATGTTTCAAAATGTTTAGTTTCTATTTTATTACTCTCATGTTAGTTTGAGTCGTTTTCATTATAATAATAATATATGTGGTATTTGTCGGAGCACTGTGCAGATGACTCACAGACAACTGGACAAATGCCAGTTGATGCTACCTCCACTGAGAAATTTAACCACACTCACAAAGAATAAAACTGAAGAAATTTTCCCTGCATTTTTATTTTAGTTTAAGTTTAGTTAATGACAGTAAGCTCAGAAATGAGCTGCGGCAGTGCACACATGCACAGTGCATCAGCACATCGGACAATCTCTGCAACAGTCGTCCCTTACAAATAAAATATTAAATAACAATAATTTTTATAAAGTCCATCCTTAGATATTTTCTTGTTTACCTCTGAGGAGCTGCTGCTTGTGATTGAGGCAGTCTCTCTCGATGGTGGCGAGCTCATGTTTGTGCTGCTGGATGATCTTCTTCAAGGCGCTGTCCAGATCCTGCTGCTGCTTCTGGAGAAACTCTTGCTCCTGGATGAGGGAGATTAGAAATGACGTGAGCAAATTACACATCATTCATTATCCAAACGTCTTGGACGACTTAAATAATGTCCAGCAGATATTTCCACACAGAGCAGAGAGGGAGCTTCACGTCCTGCCACAAAAACCTTCATGGAGACTTTAAGCAGGATTTCTGAGTCCACACACTGTGTGTGTGTGTCCCACAGGCTTTCTGCCAAGTCAGGCTAAACATGGCTTGAACTGATGAACCAGACAGTTGCAGCTGTCCTTAAAGACCATTTCACCTGCTTGTCAGTCACATTAATCTGGCCCACTTGGCCTGGTGAACACAAAAGAGATCTTTAACTCCAGGACAGTGACACATAGCCAGCCGTGCTTTACATCTAAATAGGAACCCAGAAGTTCTAAAATTAGCATGTTCTTAAAGAAAAGACAGAACAGAAGTGTTTTGAGAACAATGTTACTGAGTAAGACAGCTACAGTGTAGTGCATTTCATACTGAGCAATGAAACCTCATCTGAGATCAGTTATTTTATTTCAATTACAATTTTTGATTTCAATTTGATTTAGTTTCAGTTTCCTTGTTTCAAACTGATAAACTAAAAGTGAA
>VUQS01076752.1:6749-31198 GCA_015108495.1 Heterochromis multidens
TGGTGAATGGCCAGCAAATTCCTAAAGGAGCAATAATGGAGATCCCTGCAGGCTTCCTTCATTATGACCCAGAACATTGGCCAGAGCCTGAGAAGTTCATTCCTGAGAGGTGCTTCAGTTCTGTCTGAATCTGTCTGAAAAAAGACTGACATGTATTTACTGAAAAATTACTTGGTGTAACAAATTCAGATTTTAAATTAGCACCACTTGCAGTTACCTTTGAAGCGAGTGACAGTCAATCAAATGTTGACTTATCAACATTAATAATAGCTGTAGATTAACAAAATTAATCTTAAATATTTGTGAACTGGTATTATACCATGGTGGTTAATTACCATGGTTCAAAAACTATTTATTAGGTTTCGTTAGGTCTCTCTAGTGAATTTATACCACATACAGCCAACAAATACAACCCCAGTTCCAACAAAGTTGGACACTCTGTAAAATGTAAATAAAAACAATGCAATGATTTGCAAATCTCATAAACCCAGACTTTATTGACAATAGAACATAAAAAACATCAAACATTTAAACTGAGACATGAAAAATATTGGCTCATTTTGAATTAGATGGCAGCAACAAAGTTGGAACTGGGCCATGTTTACCACTTCACAGTATCCCCTCTTCATAAGGAACAGTCTGGGAACTGAGGAGACCAGTTGCTGGACTTTTGGGAGAGGAATGTTGTCTCATTCTTTTCTGATTTGGGATTTTCAGTCCTGGGTCTTCTTTATTGTTTTTCTCATTTCATGATGCGCCAAATGTTTTCAGTTGGTGAAAGGTCTGGACTGCAGGCAGGCCAGGTCAGCAACAGGACTCTTCTACTATGAAGCCATGCTGTTGTAATAGATGTAGCATGTGGTTTAGCATTGTCTTGCTGAAATATGCAAGGCCTTCCCTGAAAAAGATGTTGTCTGGATGGGAGCATATGTTGCTTTAAAACGTGTATATACCTTTCAGCATTGATGGTGCCTTTCCAAATGTGCAAGAAGCTAATTCCATAGGCACGAATGTACCCCCATACCATAGAAGATGCTGATCTTTGAACAGAGTGCTGATGAAATCAGGATGGTCCCTCTCCTCTTTAGTCCCAAGAACACGATGTCTATGTTTTCGTAAAATAATTGCAAATTTCGGTTTGTATGACCACACAACAGTTTTCCACTTTGCATCAATCCATTTGAAATGAGCTTTGGCTCAGAGAAGACTGCAGCATGTCTGGATCGTGTTTACATATAGCTTTTTCTTTGCATTCTAGAGCTTTAAAATGCATTTGTGGATGGCATGGCAAACTGTGTTTACAGACGATGAATTCTGGAAGTATACATGACAGAATCATGCCTGTTTTTCATGAATCCTGCCTGAGAGCCTGAAAATATGGGCGTCCAATACTAATTTTTGACCTTGTCCTTTGTGCACAGAGATTTCTCCAGATTCTCTACATCTTTTGATTATGTATTGTAGATGATGAGATATTCAGTCTTTGCAATGTTACGTTGAGAAATAATATTCCAAAATTGTTACACAATGTGTAGATGCAGTTTTTTTTCTTTTCTTTGTTTTTGGAGGGGGGGTTGTAGATTGGTGAACGTCTGCCCATATTTACTTCTGAGAAACTCTGCCTCTCTAAGATGCTTTTTATACGCTATCATGTTATTGACCTCTTGTCAGTTAACCTAATTAGTTGTGAAATGTTCCTCCAGTTGTTTCTTTTTAGTGCCATGTAACACAAGGACCCAGTACACACAGCCTTTGCAGGGCACAAATGGTTTATTTATCCACATAATGGTCATATGCACATCTCCAGAGAGGGGCTTCACAGCCTTGCTGTCAAACCACACCCCACCACATGCCACTTACTTTTCTAGCCTTTTGTTGCTCCCATCCCAACTTTTTTGAGATGTGTTGCTGCCATTACATTCAAAATCAGCTAATATTTTCATTAAATAATAAAATGTCTGGGTTTATGAGATTTGGAAATCATTGCATTCTGTTATTATTTACATTTTAAACAATGTTTTTTTGAAATTGGGATTGTACCATGATAGATGCTGCATCTAGTTTTTTTTTTTTCCTATAATAGTTAAGTTTTCGATCTTATGGAATTTTTACTTGAATCCCGCCACATTTGTTTTTGTTGTTTGTTGTTTAACCATATATCACCTAGGCAGAGGTGGGAAGTAACGAAGTACAAATACTTCATTACAGTACTTAAGTAGAATTTTCAGGTATTTTTCAGTATTTATTTTTCTGACAACTTTTTACTTTTACTCCCTACATTTTAACACAAATATCTGTACTTTCTACTCCTTACATTTTCAAAACAGGCTCATTACTTTTGGTTAAACACATTTGAGTGGTGTTATTATTTCACGTCACTGCGTGCCTTCAATCATCAAACTGATTTGAGCCTAAACAGTAAGACATGAAAGGAAATCCGATTGGTGTATCAATCACCAGGATTATCGCATACAAAGAGATGAAAGAGCAAAAACCATATCATTTATGTATCATTTATAGCGCCATAGTCAGGGATTAAAGTGGGCCAGTGTTTTTTTGGCACAAAACCGTAACGAGTGCAGATGTCCATAAGTTGTGGTTGCGGTACTTCAGCATCTAGTTAGCCCTACAGAAGAGGAGAGAGTATAAAGGGAGTAACAGTTTTTAAGTAATTTCAAATGCAACGTTTCTATCAGCTCAACAAATATCAGCAAACACACAAACTGTTTGTGTGCATTTTGTCTCACAGTGTGTCTGCTAGTTAAAGGTCCACCTGCTGTATTTCCCAGAATGAGAGCTAACTTCACTCAGAGATGGAGAAAGAGAGGAAAAACAGGACAGGAGAGGAAGAAGAGATGTTATATTTAAAGGTAAGGACTGCTCAGTGACATTTGATAAACTGGAAATTTAAACCTTACATGTAAGTCCTCGTGTTTTTAATAAGATATTGAATCTGTATATGATGTGAAGTTATGTATTTTCATATTGTGAAACGTCCTGCAAAACAAACTGAGGTATACTAACTTTGTGTTATTTAAAGGTTGCATGAAAACACTCTGCAGGTTAGTGCAGGATAAACAGGTTATTTTGTACTGTGATGGATTTAAAGTAAAGAACAGTGTGTGACTGGTGCACAGTGGCTGTGGTGTTTATGGTCAGAGTTACTTTACATTAAGTATAAAAGAGATGTATTTGAATTTAAGCTGATGATGCTTAGATTAATTTACTGAATTCCACCTTCATACCAACTTTATACGTCTAGTATAAAGACAGTATAAACAGTATACTGTCAGTGTAGGGGATGGAAATCAGCCAAGATAACTCATGAAACATCTGCTTACATCTGGTTGAATTCAGCTGTGTAAATCCACAAAGAGCAGTAAACCTCAGAGCTGCAGCAGCAGCAGCAGGTCAGCTGATCACAGCCTGTACACTAAGAAAATCTGCTGGAGCTCACAATAGAAATTTTTGTGAGTTGTGATTCTTTTCCCCATTGGTTGTAGTGTGACCACTACAACCAATTTTAGGGTTCCCCCACCTGCTGAATCCCACTTTAACCCCAGACTGTGCTCATTTTTCTATTTAGGTGTGGAGGAAACATCACCCTCTACAATGTAGGCAACAAAAAATAGAGCTATTTTTAAAAATTCTTCTATTATGTTATAATATTATATTAATAGAGCACAAGGTTCAGTTAGCTTTCCACAAAAATAGCTGGTAGAAACATCCTCAAAAGAGCTACTTTTTACTTTCTTACTTTGAGTACATTTCAGAGCCTGTACTTTTTCACTTTTACTTGAGTAAAGAAGTTGAATCTGTAGTTCTACTTAAGTACACAATGTCTGTTACTTTGCCACCTCTGGTGTTAGTAAGCAAATGGAATGCTAACATGCTAATCTGAGATGGTGAGCTTGGTAAAGCAAAGCAACCCTGTGCCTAAAGCCTCACAGAGCTGGTAGCATGGCTGCTGACTATATGCCACAAGTAAACCATTTTTTTTTTCCTTGTCACATTTTGAATCACATCTCCAATTGAACTGCCTCGAGTCACATTCATATTGAGTGTTTTTATCATCATAAAACAAGACAGTAAACACCTACACATTTGCATTACTGACTTGCATCACTGGCCTGCATCATTCTGAATGCAGGGCTGGCCTTCTGATGATTCGAATGTGCTTTCTGAGTGGGTTGAAGCACAGCTCCTAGCCTACTAACAATCAGCAGGCCAGCTCTCAGCTCATTAGCCCTGGCTCCACTCACTCAGACACATATCTTCCAGAGACTCCACACCACAGCAGGGGGAATGACTGGGATAAATAAGGAATAATCAAGGAATCGTTCTGACTGTGAGTTGACCTGAATATGGGGTTCCTTGCATTCCTGGAGGCTCTGCTGACACACTGCTACCAATATAATAAATGGAGCAATACATGGAGTAGACTGAGAAAAAGACTTTGAGTACAATCACCCCAATGCTGGGGCTGGAGGAGGATGCTCTTTTGTGGTTAGGTTCATACAGATGCTTATTTCAGAACAACTTTTGCATGCTGCGACATCTACCCACAGGCTAAATTTAGACCAGCTTCATTTGCAAGACAAACAATTTTAGTTTCTATAAACCTATGAATAAAACAATCAGTGAGTGGGCAGTTGTGCCTTTTGCAGTAGACTGAAAAAAACAGATCCTTCCCAAAGTTTACACTGACGATTGACTTTGTCTCTGTACAGCTAAAATGAAAGACAACTGGCTCAGAGAAAGCAGCAAGATAAGAGAGAAAAAATGAAAAATGACTATGTAGGAGGGGAGAAATGCAGATCTGTCACTGAGACCCTTCAAAATTTAGCACACAAACACAAATCAGAGAGTACATTACATCTTTTAATGTTTAATTATAATGAAGAATTTGATGACAAAATATAGCAAGCTGAATGTCGAATCATTTTCTTGACTATCAGAAAGTGTTCTGTTGTGAATTAACATCACCTATATGCTTTTTCCAATAATATAAACAATATATTTATCCACATCTCCTTGTCACAAATTT
The DNA here is from genome assembly GCA_015108495.1 of Heterochromis multidens. Taxonomy (NCBI): domain Eukaryota; kingdom Metazoa; phylum Chordata; class Actinopteri; order Cichliformes; family Cichlidae; genus Heterochromis; species Heterochromis multidens. The sequence goes on from VUQS01076752.1 coordinate 11,797, forward strand.
CAGTTCAAGCTGATAGACCACAATCTTTCACAAAGTTCACATAACCATGACACATCGCTGCAGTATCAGATCAGGTATCTTCCTCCATGAGGATAATATTTCATGTACAGGACATTCGTTTTCTAGTCAACTTCAGCGATGAGCCACCGCCGGTGTCTGTCCATCCATCATCTCCTGACCTTCAGCACTGTACCCTGACGGCTGCCCGGGGCACACTGGAGAGTGACTAATGTCATCTCAGCTGCCACCTCCCTGCACCAAAGGCCCCTGATATCCGTCCAGTATTATCCGAGCCTGGCGTCTACAGATTCCTATCGCTGCTCCCAGCTTTAATTATTCACGCCACTGAATCACACGCTCATCGGAGAGATAGCCAAACTGGCCAGATTGCCTGCCCTCTCCCTCTCTGTGATCTTATCTGGCTGTTTGAAATTATCTCATCCTTCTCTTATGTCTAACTATAAAGGAAAGATTCTCTGTATGTATCCCTGTATGTGTACATCACACTTAGTGGGTGTATTGTTGGGGATCAAAAGAGGAGAAATGTGTGAAGTCATATGAATGAACTGTCTTCATATTTTGTGTTCTGCTAACAGCACATTTTCAGTGATGTCCTTAGCTGGCCTTTATCATCAGTGGGCACTGACAGCGTGTTTACAACTATTTTCAATCACACTGTCAGCAGGCTTAGAGCTCACTGACTGCAGGTCATTCAATCTTTTTCCAGACAACATATGTCTTCTTTGCATAAAGGCCATCTACTGCTATATCTAGAGCTTTTAATGTCAACTAAATAATGCATAGTGATGAAATTGAGTTTGTTTCCATAGTGACCAATAATGTAACAAAGACAAAAGTCAAATGGTGTCATTGTTTTTTTTGGGTTTTTTTATTATTAAAGGTGTGAGCACAATTCAAGCAAAGTGCTTGTCATGTGGTAAAAACTGATACAGAACTTGGGGCGCTTTATTGACAACTTTTGAAACTTTGAAAAATGACAGACCTACAAGCATGCTCTCATATGTGGAATAGGTGAGAAATTAAAAACCTCTTTTCATTTTTGTCCCATTATTAGTACATTATTAGAAAATACCTATATAAACTGTGCATATGAAAAGAAAGAGGCTCTGAAGTAGATCTCTGTGGAACCCCACATGTGATATGCCTATTTTTGGCTGAGGGTGAGGCTTTTCACCTCACCTTCAGGTATATGACCATTTGAACAGCTACAGTCATGGTAAAAAGAAAGTACACCTTCTTTCAGTTCTAAGGTTTTACATATCAAAACATAACAAAAATCTGGTCTTAAAATTATTAAGTCTTAAAATTATTGAAATACAACCTCAGATGAAAAACGACACATAACATAACATAACAAAAACCAAGCCAAAATGCAGAAGTCAAGTCAAGTCAAGTCAAGTTTATTTATCAAGCACACATCAGAAGCAGTACGTGAAAAACTAAGTACACCTTTACTGTTTCCATGGAATTAATAATAACTTTATTTATAAAGCACTTTTTAAAACACACAGTTACAAAGTGAATCACAGTTTGAAAAAAATTCACACATTAAAGATAATTTAAGTATACATGTTCCAGCATACAGACACATACTCAACCACATGGTCTTGCATTCATCATAATATACACATTTCCATACATGCATAAGATGTAAACTATGGCTAAAATTAATGGGTGAAAAATGAAGGAAAAGCTAGACTACAAAAATTAATTTTCAGAGGGTAATTAAGAGGGTAATTTGCAGCCAGGTGCTGCTAATCAAATATACTTGATTATATATTTGATTAGCAGCAAGTGTGAGCACCTCTATAAAAGCAGAAGTATTGGCAGTGTGCAGGTCTGGAGCATTCAGGTGTGTGTTAACACAATGCCAAGGAGAAAAAACAACAATTGCTGTTGCTGCCCATCAATCTGGGAAGGGTTATAAGGCCATTTCCAAACAATCTGACATTCATCATTCTACAGTGAGAAAGATTGTTCACAAGTGGAAACCATTCAAGATACTTGCCAATCTTCCCAGGAGTGGACACTCCAGCAAATTCACCCCAAGGTCAGATGGTGAAATACTCAGAGAAATTGCAAAAAAAAAGGTCTCATGTAGCATTTCAGTAGCTACCTGAGGCCTGTAGATGTAGCTTCAATGTTCATGACAGAACAGTTACAAAAAGACTGAACAAGGATGGCTTGTTTGGAAGTGTTGCTGGAAGCCTGTTCTCTCTAAAAAGAACATGGCAACACAGCTTAGGTCTGCAAAATTGCATCTGAATAAACCATAAGACTTCTGGAACAATGTCCATTCAACAGACAAGACCAAAGTGGCCATAATGTATAGCACCACATTTGGTGAAAACCAAATGCATAATGTCAGCACAAACCCCTCATACCAGCTGTCAAGCACAGTGGTGGAGGGTTGATGATTTTGTTTTGCAGTCACAGGACCTGAGCAACTGTCAGTCATTGAGTCAACCATGCATCTCTCTCTATACCAAAGTATTCTAGAGTCAAATGTGTGGCCATCTGTCTGACAGCTCAAGCTTGACTGAAGCTGGGCCATGAAACAGGACAATGGTTCCAAGCACAGCAGCAAATCTACAAGAGAATGGCTGACAAAGAAAAGAATCAAGGTGTTGCAATGTGCCAGTCAAAGTCCAGACCTCAACTGTGGTGGGACCTTAAGAGATCTGTTCATAAATGAATGCCCACAAACCTCAATGAGCTGATGCAACATTGAAAAGACGAGTGCCCCAAAACTCCTCCACAAAGATGGAAGAGACTGATAAAGTCATGCACAAAATGTCACTTTTCATACTTCAAGTTATTCCTGCTAAAGGTGGTTCTACAAGCTATTGAATCACTACTTAGGTTTTCACACACTGCTTCTGCATTTTGGCTTAATATTTGTTAAATAAATAAATAATGAAATGGTGGAATCTGCTATCTGTTGTTTTACACCTGAGGTAAGATTTAAATCATTTGAGAAGCTGGTAAAGACCAGGTGACCTTTTAATGTCCTGATGCGTAAAACCTTAGAAGTGACAGTGGGTATGCTTTCTTTTCACCATGACTGTATAAGTACTTTCAACTTCAAACAGTGGGATGACATACCATACTAACTTACCTGCAAATACATGCAAGAACACACTCCTGATTAATTTAGTATATCAGGAGAATACAGACTGATTTATAATTTGAAATCCTTACAATTAAATATAAAACTAACAGCCACTGTAATAACATTTCAGATGTGACTCAGTGTGTTGTGCTATACCTAAAGAAACATGCACTCATGGTTGAACTTGTTTTTATTACAAGAGGGCTAAATTTGGTTTGCTTCCAGTTGTCAAAAAGTGCCGCAGTGCCTAAGCCTCACAGTACCGCTAAGATGTCTGTACACTCTGAGTCTTGTTTGTTTTAAAAATGGATGTGTTCTTTCAGAGTTAGAGACATAAATACAAACAAGGTAACACTTTTAATTGATTAGCACAAGAAATCAAATGTAAATATCTCTTAAGAAATGTGTTTAACAAATCAATTTGTGAATGCTGGGTAAGTTTCTTGCAGGAAATGTCAGCCCACAGTTACTGTCACTTTGTGGTTCTTCTGTGTAGAAGAGGGCCTCCTGATACTAACTACCTCTGCAGCTGTTCAGTGATGCTTTTTTACGTGATGTGGTTTATCAGCATACTCACATGCATCCTTCCTGTGGAGCTAGGAATTCAACATCTGTAATTTAAACAAGACAACGATAAATACAGTGAAAGATCTGAGTAATATTAACCTGAAACTTTGATCATACACATACTCTCGCATATACACAAATCTCTCCCATATTCAACCTCTGCGTTCATCACACCCCAGACTGGGACTCTGGATCTTATTTCTTGATGACAGGTCCAGGATAGGGGAGGCTCATTTTTTGGCTGCTGGGATGAGGATGAGGGGGGGGGTTGAGGACACAGGATGGACTGCCAGATTGACAGGCCAGTGGAGCTGTCACTAGGGGCCAAGGTGTAGAGATGTTCAGGGAGTTGGCGTTTGTGGCTCAAAAGATAAGCATCAGTGAGAATATGAGAGGCTAGATGGTAATCTTTCACAGGAAGTCAGGCTATACCATTGCAGAAGAAACCACAGGAGAGAGACTGACCTTGTGCGCTCGTGCTCTGCTGCATCGCTTTTTAGAGGGGACCAGGCCTCTTATCCTCTGCAGACAGGAAGAGGCTCTGCCGTAGTATTGCTCTGTTTAAAAAGAAAAGGCAGGTCAGCTCTAGAGTGGATTTACTGATCACTAAGAAGTCCTTTGAAACTTCAGCATGTTTTTCATAACAGCAGTATAAAAGCATTTAAACACCACAATAATGTAGATGATTTTTTAAAAATCTGAACTAAAAAAAAAATGTATTTTGCACTAAATTGCTGCAAGTGGCTTATTTACACTAAGCAACAAAAATAAACCATACAAAGGTTAGCAGTATGGTAACTATATGCCACAGACCATGTGAACTAGTGTGAATGTGGGTGTTCAGCTCAGCCGCTGACTGCTCACTCTCAGAACTCACCAGAAACAAACAAAAAAAAGTTGTGTCTGTTATTTTTCTTTAATGTCTCCCTTCCAGATTTTTCTTTTTTGTTTAATTAGAAAAGTTTTCATTTTTTTAGGTTGGCCCAATGGCTGGAAAGGTGGTAAAATTAAAATAACAGCATAAAAGAAGTAGTCTCAGAGGCAGATGAGGAGATGGAGGGAGAACACATAAATATGACTAAATATACATACCAGGAAGAGGGATAATAGGGTACAAATTAACTCATGACAATAAGGAGGGCAGGAGAAGGAACAAAGGAGGAAAATAAACACACAGAAAGCCTTCAAAATATAACAGGAAGTAACAACAGAAGAAGCTGGCACGGAAAAGAAAAACACTCATGAAACATCATATGAGACAAGTGACAACTAAGGATTATAATGGAAATTGTAAATCACCACAAAGGGCATGACAGTTCTGTCTGAACACGTCATAAGGGTTCACTTTATGCTTTTATATAAAATCTATTAATAGAACATGTGAAGTAAAACTATTTATTTTTGTAGTTTTGGTTGTACTGTTTGTAATGCTTATACTAACATAACACATAAAAAATAGGATCAAGGTACATGAACAAAAGTATTATTTAATAGAAAACAAATAGTAATGCCAGCAAGGAGTTATCATCAAAACCAAATGAGGCAGAATTAACTTCACAGGAAATGTCAGCAGCTCATTGACTCCAGGTATGACCATTAACAGATGGCCAGAGCAATAAAAATGAAGCTCATCTTCTAATAATGTGTGCAATCTTTGGATTGAATGACCCAAAAGTTTTCCATTTCCCTTGAGCTAAAAAAGTAATCTTAAGTAAGTGCATAGGTCACCACTTTCTGAAGGTGAGAGAATGAGGCTTTTAAAAAGAACATTACTCATATAACTTCCTGGATTTTCTCCATCTCAAGGTAAAAAAAAAAAGAAAAAGAAAAAAAAAGTACTGTCTGCACGTTTATCTCTAACTATTGTCAGTGAGCCATGTTCATAGACCAATAAAGCTTCACTCGATGATCACTTCACAGCCGACAACGAAGAATTTGGAATGTGATTCAGCAGATTTCCCTCCTTTGAACTGATACATGACTATTAAAAGTTAGTTTGATGTCTCCAGCTGTCCAATTTTGGTTTCTGGGTTCAGCAGCATAGCATATAACTATCACACTGTGACTACTGAAGGTGTGATCTAAAACTTTTCTTGAACGATGTTTTCAAAGTATAACTTCAATACTTTATTAGGTGCTTCTGCTATAAAATGAGTAAATATTGCACTAAAGTGAAATATTTGGGCTGAAAGGTTAAACCTCGTTAAAAATTTACTCAAATTAGAATTTGGGTTCACCTTCATGTTTGTTACATAAATGAAGACAGTTGATGAATGGGTAAATGTCACCCTGCTTCCTTTAGCGCTTGGTAGAGTACATGTTGAAATGTCAGTATGTTTCTGCTCAAATCAACAGAAAAACCCATTGCAGTGCAGTCATTTGACCCTGATATACTGAACAACTGGTCTGTTGTTGAGCTTTATACATACCTTTAGAAATAAACTGTTAGAAGAAAATAGTGTCAGACATAGTAAGCTGTCAAAATCACAGGACAAACCAACATAGGAAATGCTTCTCACAGAAAAAAGTTGCTGCAGAAGTAATAAAGAAATTAAAAAAAAAAAAATAGAAAAGATCTATATTAGAATTGATACATCTACAAAACGTTTTGTTCATTTTCTGAATTGAAAACCTAGTGTTAATAAAGTCATGTCACAGATGCACAAGTAGAAACCCTCTGCAAACAACCATTTTATTGTCTAAAACAGTAAAGACCTTGAGTTATAGGCCAGTTACTCACCACACAGGAAGTTATTTTAGGTTACAGTGGGCTGCTTAACTCTGAGGCTCAGAGAGTTGATGCAACCTCAGTGTCTCTGTGCGTACACAGGGAAGGAAGATAAACTGCAGACACTTTCTCTCTATAACCATACACAAACCAAAGAAGCACAAACTGCTGGTCACTTACTGATGAAGGTGTGCTTGCTTCAGAAAAGGTGGGTTAACTTTGAGTTGAACTCTAAAATTCTGCATTTATGAGCGTGTAAATGCTACAACAGAACAAACAAGCGCTGATGTTTTGCTGTACTAAAAATAGATGAAAATGTGTGAAAAGGAAAGGGGGGCTTTGAAAGGCAAGATCTGCTGCGAAAGATGAGAAACTTACTTTGATTAAAATTCAAAAACAAGTTTTCAGTTGCTTTGAATTGCACTGTAAAGTCATTTTATTTTTAATAAACTGTGATAAGTTCATTATGTTAAATATAATGCCAATAATACATTATATGGTAAAATACCAGGTACTTAGTCTAACTGTGAATAACAAAAATAATTACACTGAGTAAAATCTAAATATTTCACACTGGGTAACCAAATTAAAATGATAAAATGAAAGTCGTCAAAGAGCACTTTTATTCCACAACCAAAATCAGAAAAGTGTACTGGGTGAATTTAATAAAAGACGAACAAAGACCAAACCAATATGGTTGTTTCTAAATAGCTGTATACATCCATATTTTCTACTACAAATCAAACTAGTAGAATACATAAATATATCTGTCAGTAGATATTAGCAACAGAATTAAATAACATTTAATGATAATCCTCATATTTTGAGCTCTGTTGACAGTGTTTCCTCACGTTGAGCTTTTTCTCGCTCTCTGCGGTTGATACGTTCTTGATCCCCGTAGCAAAGCCAGGTCACAAATCCTTAAGTAGTCTGGTGGTTTGAGTTGCCACAATCCTCTGCACCCAATTTCCATGGGGCAGAAGTTTATTTTCCAGACTAACTGCTCAACCTCAGATACTAGCTCCATGTATCTAATCTCCTTTTTCATATGTCTCGCCCCACCCCACTTCCTGTGGCCCAGTAAGCTCTGCAAAGTAGTCAGACAGCCCCACTGAGTGTTGGACCACAGTGCCAAATCCAATACTGAGTTTGCTGCTACTTGAATTGGTAGCCTGTAATGTCAGCTGGCATTTTCACAATCCCTCAGCTTACTGAAATGTCCTAACTTCTATTTTGGGCAGGTTTCCTTCCTGCTTCGTCTTTTGTTTTCCTTCATGGCCAAAGAGATTCAAATATCAAAACCTGTCAATCAAAGAGTGGTGGATTAGTCCTGACTCTGTGCTTCTCTTCCTCTGCCTGCCTCTTTTGGAAACAGGATTTTAAAATTCATGGACATTTTTAAAGCTTGAAAATTAGACAAATGAAGGAACTGTGACTTCATGTCTCTGTCTCATTGCAGAGTGCTAATGCAAAAGTGTAGCAAATGTCTTTTTGCCCTTCAGTTGTTTCATTGTCAGATTGGATTTCTGTACATTTGATCTGAGTGACCAAATATGACCAAATTTAAAACAATGTCACTGCTACCTCTGTGATAATCCTGATCTTGTGAACCACTTTAAGTCTGCTCACTCACTTTGAAGCCCCTTTTTTTGCTATTAAAAAAGACGGAAACCTCTAGAGCAGAGGTGTCAAAAATAAGGCCTGGGGGCCAGAATCAGCCCGGCGAAGACTCGAATCTGGCCCACTGGACAACTTTAGTAAATGTGAAGGAGTACATAGATTTTGAACTTTTAACTGTATTTTCACAAGTTTTACAGCTGTTCCTATTGATAAAGACTGCCCACCCCCACTGCCATTCATATTAGACCAAAGTAATTTACTAACAGATAAACAATTAAATGACAGGAAAGTTCCTGTTTTTGCACTCTTGCAGTCCACAGTAAAAAAGAAAAAAAAGAAGAATTACTGTGAAAACAGTGTGTGGCACATCCTGATTAAACATTTATGTGCCCCTAGAAAGAAAAAGTAAGATGATGTTAAGATAAAACTATAAACAAAACTGTAAAAATTAGCAATATTCTCTTGAACTTACAGATACTTTTAGACATACTGTGATATTTCTGAATTGCAGGGAAGTCTCATATTTAGTCATGTTTGATCTGGTCTTATTTGTGTGATCTAAAACTTGATCGGGATACTGATCACTTTGTGCAGTTAACCAAAATCTAGTGTTTCCTCTGCCTCCCATAATCGAGTAACACAGCCTTGTTTCTTATTATGCTGATGACACTTAATTGAACATCTCAGAAAAGTAAATTACATCAAACAGGCATTGCTAAAAAATGATCCCTATTTTCATATTCATCTGTATGTTTGACACTTCTCCATGAGGTTGCATCGCTCTATAGATGAGTGTGTTACTTGATATTTCTGAATCTAATGGGTTATGTTGTAAGATGCATAACTATACTGAACAACTTAAATCCTAAAAAATACATGTCGGCCTACAGCAGCTCTGCATTGTCGATTGTCGCCATTTTTATTCTTCAGAGTACAAACAATGGTTCGAACCTGGCAGGTTTGACCAGCATATATAAATGGCTCGTGACACTTTGAATTACACCACTCAGACATTCAATGTAAAAATTACCAGTAACAGAAGAGAGTACACAGAAAAATGAAAGTATCCAACTTTAGCTGAACAGCTTTCACTGTGAAGGCAAGGGTGGGTAACTAACACTGACACAAGAGTTATAAAGTGAGTGTCCTTAGTCAGTAATATGAGTTACACAGCAATGAGACTAACAACGTTAATCTACATAAGCAGCTGTCTAAACCAGATTACGCACATAGTTTATTATTTCTTCCTATAAATCCGACATAATCTAATTTTAAGCAGGAATTAATATGACTATGTAAGCAATTATATAAAAAAATTCGCCAGCAAACATCATCATCATCTTAACTTTTAACTAATAAAGGAGTTTTCCTTTTTTTGTTTTGTTTTGTTTGGGGTTTTTTTAATGGTTTTTTTTATTGTTAACCATAATTCAGCTTTGACCAAGAAGCAGTCATTATAAATGTCAATGGCAATTTTATTTATATATGACATTTAATTACATGTAAACTCAATGCGCTTAACATCAAGATAAAAACATAAATGAAGAGATACAAATGTTATCAAATAAGAATGACTGAGGAGTTCTGGGGCTTCTGTGGCATGTTGTTATGAATTCATATAGTTTGTTTGTTTTTTTTTTTAAGTTTTTGGCATCATCAGCCCGTCTGTCTGAAGAAGAACCTCCCAAGCCAGGTGATAATGTCAAATTTAAAATGTTAAACCTTTAATGGCTGGATGGATGGATTGAGTTAATATTTTAAAAAGGGTTCAAAAATTCCAAAACAGTTTCTGTCATGTTAAAAATATAATTCAGACCCAAAAGAAAAACAGCGTGGCACCAAGTGGCAGCAGCAGGAGGCCACAAACAGCTCTGTTTTGTTGTATATAATGACCTCATTCCTCTGCATGTGTAACTGTTGAGTAAGAAAAGTCCAAGGACAAACTATGTTGGAAGGCCACATTCTTTAGCTGAACACCCAACTAATGATGTTTTTCATTTTTGTTTCACCCCCTCGTTAGCTGCAGAGAGAGGGAACAGCCATGAGTCTGCTGTGATAATGGTGAGTTATGGCGACCGTATCCACAGCGTTTCACTGCTGGTTCCACATGAATGTTCCCAGGGGATACTTTGGGAGTCTGCAGCCCCCTGTGTAATTACCTTTTAGCACAGAAATGACTAAAAAGTGAGATTCTGCTTTGTCATTGTTAGTGCATGGTAAAAACAACACAGTGTAGGCGACAAGGATTGGTCTCTGAACTTTTGTGTTTTTTGGTCACAGTAATATTAATTCTGAATTTAAATTGTGAAATATTTTATATTAATGTCACAAATTTATATAGTAATTATCTCCTAAATTCATACGGGATGGTTATATTCATCTATAATTTTGATCAGGCACTCTGCTGACATGTGTTGGTTACTATGAATAATACATGAATACATGTAATATATGTCTATCATTTCAAGACGTGAAAGGTCCTAAGAAATTAAAATATTTTTTATTTATTCTAGGTAAACATATTGTTGGGGTTGTGACTATATAATGTCGGCACTCATCTATTATAAGAAAACACTCTTGATCTTCACTGACTGTGTTTAGTGGAAACCTTCAGATGCTGTTTGCGTGTACTTTCCTAAGATCTTAGGCTCACAATGCTTCTCAGAAATGCAGCGCAGAACAATGGCACATGGCACAAAGTGCTAATGCTCAAATTTACTGTCCAAAATCACATAAAGTCTTCTACTGCCCATTTGATCCTCTTGAACAAGGTCATGGCTTGCATGCACATCAGAAAATAAATTTTAAATGCAAAAACACAAGAAAGAACAAAGTCTGCTCTGGGGTAAACTCGGATTTTTGGGGGGGGGGGGTTTTGTTTGTTTCGTTTTTTTTCTTTGACTAACGTCTATCGTCTATATCTACTTGTAGGATGAAGGATGGACCATTTGAACTCTATAACCTATATAATGATTCAAAGATTGAAAATGTCGCGTTAGATAGAATTAACTGAACTCTATAACAAAAACATATAAGTTCTATCATATTCTGAAAACTTTTTTAAAAATTCAACAATATATCAGGAACTACAGCCAACTACAAAAATGTGCAACACACCTGAAGTAAAATCAGATGGTGCATGTGTCAACATTTTTCTTTTTCTCAGATGGAGTTTTTCATAATTGTGTTTTTAGCCAATTAGGGCTAAGATCTGTTTAAAATGGGATATTGTTATATATTTTCATGTGGTTTAAATCTCCGTGAGACAATGTTATCATTTCTCAGCTCTTGAGGGCTTGTTGCAATTTTGTTTAATGTTTTTTTGCATTTTTTCTGAATAACAAATAGTGCTTTAGTTATATAAAGTGGGAATTTTTAAAAAAAATACATATACAGCCCAGTATCTTTTAAAATAAAGTCTCAGGGTGCATCATTACAGATAGAAAACATGGACACATGGTTTCCACTTCATTCCTGTGACAAAATATTCAGGTTGGGCGCTGCACACATGTCTAATGGTGACACTGTGGCTGGTGGATACAATTTAATCAATTTCCTCTGTGGAAAAGTCAGTTTAGACTGTCCTCATTAAAAGCAAAGCAGTTCTGATGTGGAGCTTTTTAACTGAAGGAGAGGAGCAGGTTTGATTCGACATGATCAATGCACCCGTTAATTGTGTATTCATCGTAATCTCGCCCATTTTTCCAACTTCGTCACAGAGGCACAAAATACCAAACATGGTCACAATGCACTTTGTGTCATATGTCATTAACTCCCAGGAACAGACGGTGCTGATTTTTAACACTGTGTCACAAGCTGTCAGTTTTTTTTCTGTGATGTGCTAGTTTTGGTGCCTGTGTGACTGCAAATGAGGAAATCCCTGGGGGACAAGCAGCAGGTTATACCACCATAGCGGCTTCCTGTGTGCAGTGTTGTATAGATGTATCGAAACTGCCAAGAGCTACCTGCTCAGAATATATTACTTTATACTGATGTTAAGGACAAGAACAGGCAAAAGTAAAAACAAACAACAACAACAACAACAATAATAATAATAATAATAATAATAATAATAATAATAATAATAATAATAATAATAATAATTGCAGACCACCTTAATTGTCCACTGTAAAGAAGCTGTAATTTTCTCTTCACAGGATCGCAGCAGAGCAGACAGGAACAGAACTCAAAGATGTGTTAACAACGAAGAGGAACCTAAGTACGATGTGGTGGATAACCAGGAACAAGTGCTTAACGTACGCATTCTTCCTGCGAGGCCCATAAATGATGACAGAGAGTATGCAGGTAAACAGAAAGTCTTTAATTTCTATTTCGCTTCCTGTTTGATTTTGATGTTAGTTTAATTAATACTAACATCTATTACTTCTAATACTAACATCTACATCTACTTCTATTTTGAAGAACACCTCAGCTCTATTTTGAAGCTCTAGTTTGATTTTAATTTCATGAGTTTGTTGCTGGAAATGTATTTAAAGTGTCTTTAATAAGAGCACTGAGAAAAGGCATTTATTTGATATTTATAATGCACATAAAAACATTAAAGTAAGAGGAATTTGGTGGATCAGCACTTCTAGTTATTATTATCATTATTATTATTGTTTAGTTTGCCTTTGTCTTAAGGAGTGAATCTGACCTTTTTTGATGCACTTAGCCAACCTCTCTAACTCTCATTAAATGTAGACATAGTGGATTAAGGTCATAGGTCCATAAATAGATTCTAATTATTACATTTATTGGCATCAGTCTGTAATTACCTTGATCTAAAAGCGCGAGAATGAATTATTAAGTCCCAAAGTTCTCCAAACTTGACTTAAAGTAGTATTTGTACTTCAGCTGACACAGTGACGATGAGCATATTTTACTTTCCTACACAGAAAAGCTCTCGTGAATATAATTAGAATGAAGCTGAATGAGGTGCAGGGGGAAAAAAAAGAAAAAAAAAACAGCTCCACCACAAACTGGGGTGAGAATGAAAGTAGCCTGGATCTGAGAAAGAGCTCGTGCTGAGTGAGCATGATCTGCCAGTGGGTCTCCAGGGCCATCTGTTGGCTCAGTCAGACTGCAGGAGATTACAATTATCCAGCAGCTGAGGGGGAAGAGAGGGAAATATGCAGTGCGAACAGACTCGCTTTACTCTCCTGCTTGGATGTGGCCCACAGCCAGGGGCCTCACAGCTGCATGTCTACAACTTTATACTGAATGTGGCTTTTAAATTTGTTCACACTTGGAGTATTCTCCCTCTGTAATCAATACAGTCTGCTGCTGCAGTGCACTACTGGGACTGACATCGACCGACTTGCAGGAATGATACAAACTCGCAGGGTGTTTAAACTGTCAGCTAACACTGGAACTACTGAAAGTACTGTCATCACAGTCACTGATGAGAGTGTTTTTTTTTTTTTGCTTTTAAGACAGGGATCTCCCAAGGTCATCATCAGCTCAGAACCTTTCATCGCTCCCCCCTGTAAGGTTTCTTTTTGGTCTTCTTTAATTAATATACAATTTGAATGGAACTACCATACTCATTGTACTCCACACTTGGTGGTGCTTTTCAATCAGGGTAACTCCAGCATCCTTCCAAGATGTCCACCCAGAGAAACACCATTTACAACAGGTAAACCTACAACACATTTAAAATGTGATTATTGTGGTAAAGACACTGAAAAGTAGTAGTGAAAGAACCTCAAATCACTTTGAGTATTGCCTGGTAACAGCAGCTTCTGCTGGCAAATATCACCAATGAAAATTACAAAACCTTTGATAAATATTGAAGGCAACAGAGATTACTGAGTCATTGCACTGTCTTTATAATTTTTCCCTTCTTGATTGCTGCTCATCAAAGCACAGGGTCACTTCATTATTCATGATGAAAATCCATATGCTGTAACTAACTTCATTAGTTAGTTGCTGTCTGCCCTTGCACCTTTACACTGCCAGGGCAGGCAGCAACTAGCTAATGAACACAGTGAAGCAAATACTAGCTGAAGACACTGATATTTTCTAATTGTTGCTTAAGATCAAAGAAGAATGAAAAGACAGTAGGTTGCAGGTTGCATCCAAAAGAAATTTGGAGTTGTGTCATATGCTTGATGTCAAAATAGGAAAGCCAACTGCCCCTAAACAATTTGGTGTTTTGGTGTTGGCTGTGGGCATTCAGCTAGTTTGGATTTTAACCTCTGTCAAGCAGATTACATGAAGTTATGCAGTTTATTTTGTAAGTCTGTCTGTTTGTTTGTTTGTGGGATTACTCAAAAATTTATGAAGAGAGATTCGTATGAAAAGTGAATCAGAATCATCTTTATTTGGCACACAAACAAGGAATTTGACTCTGGTTCACTTTGCTCTCTGCATGCAAAAAAAGAAAGGTTTTTTAAAATAGGCAATGGAAGGATTCTTCACCATTTACCATTTAGTGATAGGACAAAATTTGATATTTTGCATAATATCCTCACAAACACATATAAAATTGAAGTAAGAAAAAAGTGGGAGACATTATCTTGATGTTCTTAATAAAATATCACAAACTAAGCAGGATCTAGATATACCTCTGGATCCATGCATGGTGTGGTAAGAAATAATCAGCCTTTGGCAGAAGTGTGCACTCTTGGACTGCTCTTGTGTTTTTCTGTTTAATTTAATGCAGCTTAATGTAAAAGACATGTTTCTCATAGATTTACAGCTCCTGATCACAGAAGATTTGGCAGCATTTAATACTACAGCTGATTATTTGAGATTAATTGAAGGATACCTGTTGCATTTAGTTAAATGTATTGTAATATTTTCTGTAGACTGAGTAAAAGCTGAATGTGTCCCAAAAGAAGTAATCACTTTAAACTGCAAGTAAATGCTTACTTTCCACCTTTGTCTTCTGTGTTTGAAACACAGCGCCTGCTGTAAATAGAGATCTGAAGCCGGGCCGACAAAAGATGAAAACAGGTAACAACTCAGTTGACTGAAAATATTTTGCCTGAGTGGGTCACAGTTTACATCTCATACTGTATATCCACATGGTGTATTTACAGACAGGAAGATCCCCCCACTTGCGCCACAAGGAGACCAGGTAACCTCATGTGCCAAATGACACTATCTACTGCTGATTTTTTTTTCTCTATATATAAATTTTGATGCTGGCAAACTATTAATGAGGTGATCATGTTTCTCTCTTTCTAACATCACAGCACTCACACAGGTAATGCCCTCAGTTATTATTCAATTTATTCATTGTTGTGTTTACCTGCCTTATGGATGGACTTACTGTTTGAGTCTCTGTTCCTGCAGGAGCTTCCCATCACCTTCGCCTTTTACCATGGAGTTGGTCAACGTCTTGTCTGGAATGGCTGTACAGGAACCCTGCAGGAGAGAGTGAGTACTGTTTTATTTTATTTATAGAGCCTAACACTTACACCAGTTCCCTGTGGTTTTAATGTACGGTAGTTGATGATGACCCAGTCTGACTGCATTAATGGTGTAAAGTGAAAACAATACCCCACGGTTTGTACAGTGCAGTGATGACACCATCTGCTGGTTGGAAAAATAATCACAGAAAATGCTCTAGGCTCTTTTGGCAAAACATTTTGTCATATTGTGTCTGTTATTTGATTTCAGCAGAGAGCACGGGAGAGCTAGAAATGTAAGTAACCAAAAATGCAGAACTTATTTAACAATATGCATTTTTTGTTTTTGTGTTTTATTCACCATGTCTTAACATATTGAGTTCTACAGTTGTGAAATAAACATGCTTCCCTCACTCTCAGAAGTGATATTTTCAAATTCATACATAAATTTGATTTTATTCTACAAAATAAAACATGCAATGTCTTTTAACCTAATTGTCTTTTTATACTTTTAACAGGCAGAGTTTAGTTCACATACGAAAGGTAAGATAAAACCACATACTAATAAACAATGAATGTACCATTTCAGTGAAAAATGTCGTCACAATTGTATTAACGCTGAATGTTTTTTTAGGTCCACTCAGCTCTGCAAGTCTTTCAGGTCTCCATGGCAATCACAGGCATTCATTAGATTTGGAGTCTCACTTAGAAAGAAGGTCTTACTTTAAATTTTCTGGCTTTTCAGAATGCCTTTTTAATGTTATGTCTTATTTACATGTGTCTTTTCTATCCTTTATTTAGGTCCCAACAAAGTCTAGGTAAGTATCTTTGGGGTCACCATTATCAATCATTATACAGTTATTGATTTAATAAGTCACCACTGATATCTATTTAAAGAAAGGGTGCCATCAAAACGCCATCACCACGAGTGGCCTCAGACGAAAGAAGACTTTGACCAGCATGACTTTGTTCCAATGGAAAAGCCTCAACAGGTAAACATGCTGCTACAGTCATGTGAAAAAGAAAGTTTTCAGAGGACTCTAAACAAGTTCTGTGAAATACTAAGTACACCCCATGATTCAATAGCTTTTTGATTTCGCATTGTTGTGGAGGAATTTTGCCTCACTCTTCTTTGCAATCTTACTTCAGTTCATTGAGGTTTGCAGGCATTTTTTTATGCACAGCTCTCTTAGGGTCCCACCATGTATTTTAATCAGGTTGAGGTCTGGACTTTGACTGGGCCATTGCAACACATTGCACATCTTTTTCAGCCATTCTGTTATAAATTTGCTGCTGTGCTTGGGATCACTGTCCTGTTGCATGACCCAAGTCAGTCACGCTTTAGCTGTTGGCCTCACATTTGGCGCTAGAATACTTTGGTAAACAGAAGAGTTCATTGTGTCCAGGTCCTATGGCTGCAAAAATAAGCCCAACACCATGGCGCTGTCTATTATGGCCAAATATCTCCACTTTGGTCTCATCTGTCCAAAGGACATTGTTCCAGGGGTCTTGTGGTTTGTTCAGATGCAACTTTGCAAATCTAAACCATGCTGCTATGTTATTTTTAGAGAGAAGCAGCTTTCTCCTGGTAACCCTTCCAAACAAGCCAAACTTGTTCAGTCTTTTTCTAATTTTACCATCAAGAACATTTAACATGCTATCTGAGGCCTGTGGAGTCTGAGATATAGCTCTTGAGGGTTTTTGTGCAATTATTTTTCAACACCAAACATTGCACCGTGAGGTGAATTTGCTAAGACATCCACTCCTGAGAAAACTGTAGCATTGTGTTCACAAACACCTGAATGCTCCGTACCAGCAAAATGCCAAAACGTCTGTGATTATAGAGGAAATCACATTTGCTGATCAGGTCATCAAGTGTATTTCATTGGCAGCATCTGGCTGCTAATTACCCTCTTAATTCTTATGGAAGCAGTAGGGATGTACTTAATTTTTCACAACTGTACATAATAAATCCAAATTAAAACTGTAATAAAGAATGATATCTGTCCTTTCACAACATGATATTAAGTAGCTGTGAACGTACTGATCACTCAATTTATCTGGCAGACCTGTGAGGAAGATTGGTACATCGGAGCATGTAATCGAGCAGATGCTGAGCACGCCTTGCACCTGGTAAACAAGGTATATCAATATGGATTCAGTTAAAAATATAACCGAATATGCCTTAAGCTTGAGCAGATGTTAAACATAACTATTCAATTTCTTAATCAAAGCTTTTAGATCAATACCACTTGAAAGTGTAAAACATGTTTTACTGAAGGCAAAGAGTCTAACAGAAATATTCTTTTCTTTTTGTAACTCCTCACATTAGGATGGGGCATTTTTGGTACGAGACTGTTCAATCAACAGCAACAGTGAACCCTTGGTGTTGGTTGTGTATCATGAGAAGAAGGTTTATAATGTAAAAATTCGGTTCATCGAGGGAACAAACAAGTACGCACTGGGAACAGCATATCGTTCAAATGATGTGAGTGAGCAAATTTCAGAAAATGGTTAATAAAGAACCCTCGATAGCATTATATTTACTGTAACTCACCTTGTTTTTCCTCAGATGTTTGACTCTGTGGCAGACATCATCAAGTTCCACTCCATATTTCCAATAACAGTCATCAGTGGGAGAAACGTGACCGGAAACAAATACCCAGACAACTGTGTGCTGACATTTCCAATAACTAAAGGGGATGTTGAACGGTTGCTACAATAACATTTGAACCTTGCCAGCAAAGATCTGTTGATGTGTTTCTTTACGTCCTGTGTGTTCAGCCACAAAAACTGTATTGTCATTTTGAGCATGCATTTTTTAAATTAATTCTATAGACAAGTGGTTCTCAAACTCTTTGGGTCCAGTGACACAAAATCCCTCATAATTCTAATACCGATTTAGCTGGTTTGGCCATAGCATTTCTTGATACTGTAGACAGATTCAAAAATCTCCCCACACTTTCCAGCTAGCTGCCTAATAAACCAAGTTATGCACTTCTTCATTGCACCCTGAAAGAAGCAGGTGATTTCATGACAGATTGTTGCAGTGAGTCACAATCATATCAGTTCCTACTGTCCCAAAGATAATGTGGCAGAAATTACAGGACATAATATGCTTTCTTTATTTGATTAAATGGTCCCCAATCTGTAAAATGCACTTTTTAATGACACAGCACAATTTATTTAACAAATTATTTTACAGACCCCTTGGGGATCCCTGGACGCCATTTGAGAGCCACTGCTCTCTGACAGATCTACCCTAATTATCCTAATTTAATGTTTTCAAATTGTTTATTTTGTAGCAACAATCCAACATACAGAGACTGTAACTGTACAATTATACAAACAACAAAGCTGGAAGCAGATTGCCTAGTCATTGGTCATTTTACACATACAGCTGTGCTCATAAGTTCACATACCCTGGCAGAATTTGTGATTTTTTTGGCCATTTTTCAGAGAATATGAATGATAATACAAAAACTTTTATTTTACTCATGGTTAGTGGTTGGGTGAAGCCATTTATTATCAAACAATTGTGTTTGTCCTTTTTAAATCATAATGACAACAGAAACTATCCAAATGACCCTGATCAAAAGTTTACATACCCTTGAAGTTTTGGCATAATAACATACACACAAGTTGACACAAACAGGTTTAAATGACTACTAAAGGTAACCATCCTCACCTGTGATCTGTTTGCTTGTAATCAGTGTGTGTGTATAAAAAGTCAGTGAGTTTCTGGGCTCCAGACAGACTGCTGCATGTTTCATTCAGTGCTGCACCGATGTTGTTGGATTCGGAGCCATGGGGAAAACAAAAGAATTATCAAAGGATCTGCGGGAGAAGATAGTTGAACTTTATAAAACAGGAAAAGGATATAAAAAGAACTGAGAATGCCAATCAGCAGTGTCCAAACTCTAGTTAAGAAATGAAAAATGAGGGATTCTGTTGAAACCAAGCCACGGTCAGGTAGGCCAACAAAAATTTCAGCCACAA
>VUQS01076754.1:5200-16588 GCA_015108495.1 Heterochromis multidens
TTCTTATCCAATAGATTGCTATATGTTTCAAAATGGAATAAACCAAACTTGTTAGACAGCCCATGGCTGGACCTAGAACAAGCACTCTGTGGAGAAGTAAAAATGCGGGGGAGTGGTTTGCGCCCCCTTGGCCACTCCACCGTGGGTGGGCCTGTGTCGGGGTGTCCGGTCTGCGCCTCGGGGGCTCTTAGGTGCCTGCAGCCCCTTTGGGCGGGGCGGGGCGTTCCGGTGAGGGAGCAACCACTGCTGGGTGCAGCTTGTCTCAGACTTAGACCAGTCTGTCTTGTCCCTTATTTGTGTGTCTGTTGTTGATTGACATGGTGGTCGGACGTAGGCTACCCTTTGTAGCGGGGGCGATGGGTGCCGGGTGATGGGTGCTGGCCTCGGGTGTGGTGGGGCTCCGGGGTGTTGCCATTGCATAGCCATTGGTCCACGTTCCCTCGCCCTGCGGTGGGGTGTGGGGAATAGGGGTCCTTACTTAGCCAGTTGTCAGCTGGCTTTCTCCTTCCGGGGGTAGTCTTCTACCTCCCGGTTCTACATTTCCCGGCCCTTCTCCCCCACTTCCTTATAAAACACATCACCCACGCACATAGGGACCTCAGGGGTGCATTTGCCACGTTGGCCACAGTGGCTAGGGCCATTGTCATGGCTTTCCTGGCTGTGCTGTGCGGTGACCCGCCCCTCCTTTTTTTTAAAATTACACTATAGTCATTACGGCTCACGACATGTCACCATACACACAGGGGCTTGGGGAGCAGGTGTATTACCCAGAGGTTGGAGGGTGGGGCTGCTGAAGTGGCCCCATTCACTCCTTCACTGTTATCTGCCCCTCAATTTTATTTACACCTTAGACATTTAGGACCTTGGGGGGCAGGTGTGTTACCCAGAGGTTGGAGGGTGGAGCTGCTGAAGTGGTCCCATTCACTCCTCCTCTGCTGTCTAATCCCCAATTTTAATAGCATCATAGTTTTCATACAGTCATACTCATCCTCTACACCTCGCACACACACACACACACATACACAGACACACACACAACAACATTGTAGATTTGTGTATCTGTGTATTTTGTATATCTGTGCTTTTTATATTTTTCTCTTCCAGGTGCTGCTTGTTAGTTTTTTCTTGCAGGTGCAGCAGTCTGCAATCCATTGCGCTTTTCTATTTGTGCTCTGCCCCTGTGTTCTTTTGTGTTTTCTCCCCCATTCCCTTTTTTTTCCCTCTCTGTCCCCTACCTGTCAGCATACATTGTCATATTACACATGTACTGTAATAACAGTGATTACTTATAGAAATAAATAAATAAACATACAAAAAACACGAGGAAACAAGAGGAGCCTATAGAGAATTTATAGAGCTCATCTTGGTAAAGCAAATGTGTTTGGTACAACATCACATTCAGATCATAATTCTGATTGCAAAAGCTGCCAGACAGGAAAAGGTTCAGGAAAAAAAAAAAAAGAGGTGGAATCAGATGGGAGATTTTCACAAGTGTGTAAATGTGAGATTGAAGCAACTGAGAAAACACAGCGGTGACTCAGTCGATGTACAGAAAACAAAAGTCTGACCTACAGAGGATGTTGGTTCATCAAGAACAAGAGAAGAACACAAAGAAAAAGAAGAAGGTGTGAGGGAGGAGACACAGAGTTAAATCCTGGGAGGGAAACCCCAGTTTGTTTCTGTGATGTAATCTAAGGTTTTACATATAGGCCTTTGCATGATGATCACATCCTGCTAACAGCACGTTCATGTTATACTGTGTCAAAAGAGGACCAAATGTTTTACACATAGTATCTCCAGTTCAGTACTGAATAACTTCTGATGTAAACATCATAGCTCCAACAGAAGAAGATTGTAGCATTAAACAAATGATTTCAGTTGTCTGCTAAAAAAAAAGTAGAAAATGCACAACATATAGTTTTATATTAAAATAATTATTTGCACTCTCGTCTGATTAACAGTGAACCTACTAAAGTATGACTCATCAAAGTCTTTAAACCTCCTGGTTTCTACACTTTGTATCCACAAAGTAAAGTACATTTCAGGTTGGTATTAAAAGTACTGCAGTTTTAATGCCAATGCGGTGCACACCATAACAGACAAATTACAGTGGTCAGAGATGCAAAGCAACCAAATTCATTAACTGAAGCACTATTCTGCACTAATATCCATCAAAAATCCTAGAATCCTGGAAGTTTATCTGCTTGTATCTGCATACAAACCTGCTTTCTACCAATGAAACTAAAACATCACAAAGTTTTCACTGGCAAACAAACACTCTTTCAAATCTTGTGATGATTGTGAGTTTTTACTTTCTAGACACCAGTATGGAGACAAAAGACACAAACTTATATATTGCAGCCTCCATCAAAAATTTACACAGCCGTAAAGAAATAGTAAATATTCGATTATCTATAAAACCATTACAAAAACCTGAAAAACAATGTGAGCACTATTTATTTTATTTATTTATTTATTTTTTACTCATTTAGTTGTTTTGAGTTTAGTTGTGGTCAGTTTATTGTTTGTGGTTACAGTGATTCAGTCATATGAGTCTGATTATTGGAAGTGTTTGTTATATTCAGAGGTTTTAGGAAATAAATTTTTAGTACATAGAGGTAGTTGATTCTTCAGGAGTTCTGAAAGAAAAATGGAAACAAATATACAGACCTGGGTCACAGCTCAGGAGGACCATAAAGTATTTATTACTAACTCTGACTGTCCAGGACATAAAACCACATTCTGAGGAGGAGCAGGGGGAGGGAGGGAAGAGCACTGGTGAGTCACGATACAACGGCTGCTCCTCGCTCCTCTTCCCCGCCAAGGAGGCCTGCTGGAGAAAGGGGAAGCGAAAAGGGCTGACAGAGAAAAGCAGGCTTCTCCTCATTTTCCTGTTTGTGTCGTTTTTGGACAAAGTAAAAAAAGTCAGCACACACAAAGACACACACCATCATGTGTCCAACTGGCTGCATGCACAGAATGAGGACGTTAGAGGTCAAAGGCCACATCTTCCGAACCATCTGAGGCTCCTGCTGCATTCAGGTCATGTGGGATGATGAACAGGAAGATTCTCATGTGAATGACTTGGAGGATCAATATCCCAAGATGCTGTGACTGCAGAGCAGGTGGTGGTTCAAAAAATTCTGCACAGTTACAAAATTAAGAATAAAAATAATACAATATATTCTGAGTGTTTCAGGACTCACCTTAGAAACAATAGAAAAACACAAAGAATGAAAGAAAGTCACGGCAAATATTATTAACTAGCAACTTTGACGAAAATCAAAAACAACCTGACAAACAGAAGACATCATAAATAAATCTGACAAAATGCAGTTCTGAATACAACCTTCTTACGAACAAAGACGGGACACTATGGAACTGTAAATAAAACAGAATGTAATGATTTGCAAATCATTTAAAATCTACATTTAACAAAAAATATCACATGACAAATTTTGAAACTGAGATATTGTATTGTTTTTGAATAATTTTTGCTCACATGTGAGCAACCTTTGGAAACAGTGGCATGACAAGAGCACGTTTTCCTCGTCTTTTAACAGAAACCTTTAAGCCTGAAATGATGCATATTGTAGGAAAATAATGTTTTACTAAGTATCACACAAACAGAAGAGTCAGACTCAGACTAAAGCTGAAATTATGGTTCAGCAGTGGCAGCGCGTTGACAGTCCACTGGCAGTCAGTGGACAGCTCGTCTACCTGCAGAGTGTCTGTTGTTGATGGAGGCAGTGTACAAATACATGGTACAACCGGTCTGTGGGCTACTCTTGGTTGTGCTGTTGTTGATCCATCAGCCAGCCATGGAGAGGAGCAAAGTTATAACATATAAAGAGCTGAAGTGAAACTGAGTGTTAAAAACAATGTAAAGTGTCCACTGAAGCCACTGTCTGTGCTTTTCATGCTGTATTTTTCTTTTATCTTTGATGGTTTTGGAGTTTTTTTGTGCTTCTCCCATTCCTCCCTTCCCTATTCCAACCCACATGTCAACCAATCAGCATTCGACTGGTGCATAGGTCATCCACGTGCAGCAACGTGCAGATTTTGGAATACTGCACAGGAGCATGTTTGCAGTTGGTGAAAACCCCTCCCCATATGATGTCCGTATAGAAATCCATATGCAAACAGACACATTTATGGTACCATAAAGTACACATAATGCTGTTAGTGTCATTTCAGTCACAGGTTAACCTGGCTGATAAACCAAGCTGAACTTTGCTCAGGTCACACCGATACCTGCGGGTCAGATTTTGGTCACATCTGCCAGGTCTGAGAGACTTAGAATAATAAACTTTAAAGCATTTGGAAATAAATTCCACTGATATCAATCTATTTAACTGAACTTTTGAGATGAACCGATGTCCTTACTGTGCCAAAATATTACGAGAAGCACTTGATTTGGAACGTTTTTGGTCTTGATTTGGGATCTGTTGGCACCTGCACACCAAACTCCTATTAAAAATCCAATACATTTACCAAAGATTTTTGGTCTTGACTTTTAACTTGACTTGTGACTTGGCTTTGAACTTGTGAGGAGTGCCCATGACTCTGGATTTAATTCAGGCCTTCATAGTGAAGATTTGACTCTTCGTTCTCTTTCTGGATTGCCCACTTCTCCATTTTAGTTTAGCTTTGAATTGTCAAAAAGACTAGGAAACGTTAGGGGTTAGGGTTAAGGTTGGGGTTGTCACCAATGATGACTTCAACCTCAGAGGGTTAAAGTTCCTCTGCTCATTTTATTTGTATTATCTCACTGTGAATCGACTCCTTGTTTTGGACTGTTGGTCAGACTGAATAAACAGTTAAAGGCCTCTGAAAATGTGTGGTCACTTTTCAACAATGAATCACTTAAACAAATGATTGACAGTAACAGACAGTGTGTAATTACAATGATCGTGTGTGTGTGTGTGTGTGTCTGTCCGTGTGTGTTTGTTTTTCAGAGGGACAAGCACGTGTGTCCATTCACATGACTGCATAAATCAGACTCAAGCAGGAATGTAAACAGTATGAAAACACATAAACACCCATAAACACAATTCTGATCTGAGCAGCAAACAAAAGCTTCCTTATAAAAACGCTGGTGACAGGCACCAGTTACCCTGGTAACAGGGGACAGTTTGAGAGCTGCAAATATGCAGAAGGAGAAGAAAACTGCAGCTCATCACCTTTGAATCACATCTGCCTTCAGATACAACAGCAAAACAAGCACTGTCGGCATTCCTGGACTAAACATTACTGATAGATTTATGATGTTTGCATTTTTTATGTAGATATTTGTGAGCATGAGTGCCAAGTGCTGAACACTGCAGTTCCTCCAGCGGCCACTTGATGCTGGCTTGAAAAGAGAGTCATTCAACATACTCCCATGTTAAAATGTCTAGCTTTACAGCAGAAATAAAAATGTTTACAGCCTGCTACAAAATATAGTTTTGGTCTTTATAGCTAATTTCCCCCCTCATAACAAATGTACTTAGGGTGAGGGTTGTTTTTTTCCCTTTACTCACCTGTTTAAGGCGATTTAAGACTTAAAGTTGTTCACTTGTTCACTGTGATCACTTTGACTGACAGTTGAATGCCAACACTGGAGGTAGCTGATATCTGACAAACTATCTGAGGTACAGCCCATCAAAGAAGTCTGTGCTCTGGTTTTGATGAGTGAAATTCAAGTACTGTTTAATTTTTATATCAGCACTATTCGGTATTTGTGCAATGCATCCATACAATTTATGGCTGCAGCTTGCTCGTGTTCAGTCACACTAGAGTAAAAATAAGACAGCAACCACCTTGTGACTAGGGAAAAATCAGTGGTTGCCTGGTGATTGCATTGAATTTTTCTTCCAGAGACCATTTGCAAGTTGCAGTGACCACTTTTAATCACAAGGTGTTTGCACAGGTTGCCTGTTGGGAAGCAAACTGTCTCCAAACAATCACAAACAGTCACTCTCTGACAGGTTGGTGAAGGTGTGCAAAAAATTGCCTTCTAATTGCATTATAAATTGCAATCAGTCAGAGTCTACACCAAGGAGCACAACTTGTCTGCAATGTGTCTCTTTGCAACAGGGGACTCCACTCAACTGGTTGCCAGCTCATTGTATTCTGGTTATATTCCTATAAAAAAGCACCTATGTCATTCTGCAGTTAAATCACCATCCTGGAGCAACTATTTCACATGCACATATTATTGTCTGTAGTTGCAATAATTTTGGTCATGCTGTGGTCTCCAACCACTGTTTGCCCTAGTGTGGCTGTAGTATAACCAGGCTTGCTAGTGTTAGCTAATACTTTAGCACTACACCCCTCCAACCTCACTTCTGGCTCCAAAATAACAATATAGCTTCAATTATAACGCTTATGGGTGACATCATGGTTACTTTGTCCACCAGTCTATGAGGTTGATGTAGCTTTTCTGTCTACCATTAGATTAGATTAGAGTTTTTTTAAGTCCCACTTCTATTCTACAGGTTCTACATTTTCAGGCCATCAGTCAGTGAAGGTGTGAAAAATCAGCTGAATTTCTTTTTGATACATGTGGCCATCAGAAACACCACCTCACTCATCTTCCTGTAAACAGCTCTTTGATTCACAGACATTCTGAAGTAGACAAGCTGGTTGTACTGTTGGCTTGGTGTCTCTGTGACCTCTGACCTTTCTGTTAATGATACGTTGCAGACACAGCTTCAGACTTGGTGTCATTTGATTTGATTTTTTTTTTATTATGAAATTTTTGTTTTTCTCAGTGACATTTTAATCTCGTTTTCCAGGTTTAGTTTTCCCCTAAAATTCCAGGGCTTCTGGTTGTTAGTCCGTGAACATGAAATGGTTTAAAAAACATATATTTATAAAAAGATCAGATGTATAATATGGCCAAGCAGCTGCTGTGAGAGTATGCCTGCAACATCTCTGACAGGGATGGAATCAGGTCACGCATTCGTTATCTTCATCTCCTGAATCCCACATGGTCAGCTGCAAGCAGAAAGGCTGAATGGGAAAACAAAGTGGTGTTTTCAAGTTTCCAATGAGAGACCACAGGATCCCACAGACTGTTAGTCAGAGAGGAGCCTAGAGTATATTTCCACCTAGCTGTGCAGATTCCTAGTCTCCCTCCTGTTTCCACTGACACTTATAAAACCAAGCAGGTTTAACAAGGTGGAATCTGATTGGTTGGAAGGAGGGTGACAGGAGGGAGATTCAAGTTTGGCAGCTGCTTTGGGGGAGAGACTGATCATGACAGCCATATTTGTGGTTTCTGGAGGAAAGAAGAAGTGGTGAACAATGATGAGAATTAATAAAAGAGAGCTGCTTGTCATTCTGTTGCAGCTCTGTTGGTTCTCTTTGTTCTCCACTGGATTTTTTTTAATTTCATCCCCCTGCTTTAACTCTTCCAGAATATTTTCTTCATTAAAGTAGTTTATTTGTCTCAGAGGACTTCACAATGACACATCATGAAACAATAAATGAAAACCACAAATAATGGCTGTGACACAAATGAGATTTACAGATGAAGGCTTTAATAAAACACTGAGTGGTTTTAAATCATTCATCAAAAGCAAACAAATGAAAATATGTCAAATACAATTACTCAAAGCATATTATTAAAACAGTTTCTTTTTACAGTCAAGTAAAAGTGTTGGCTGTAAAAAATAATAGCATGTTTTATTAAACATAAATGAAAAAATGCCATCCAGCTGGTATTGCTGGATAAGAAAATAGTGAAATATTCATTAATTCCTTGTCAGAAGAGCATTTGAAAAAAAAAAACATATTTGGGTGTTTTACACCCTATAGAATTTCCTCATTCAACATAAACCAATCAGGCATAACATTATGAGCACTGACAGGTGAAGTGAATAACACTGATTATCTCTGCATCACGGCACCTGTTAGTGGGTGGAATATATTAGGAAGCAAGTGAACATTTTGTCCTCAAAGTTCATGTGTTAGAAGCAGGAAAAGGATTTTAGCAAGTTTGACAAGGACCAAATTGTGATGGCCAGATGACTAGGTCAGAGCATCTATCATGAAAAAAATGACAGGAAAAGCAAAAATTCACATTCAGGAAAGTGGTAACAGATTTTTATTTAGTTATTTAGATGTATTTTTGCTGAGGATATCTGGAGTCTTTCAGCTGCTTTAGAATGTTTCAGTGTCACCCTATCTGAAAGGTAGAATTGGTAAGTGGTAGAAGATGGATGGCTAGCTGGCTTGCTCGATGGATGGATGGATTTTTGCTAAGTTGTCATCACCTGAGACACATGAGAGCTTGTGTATTGTTTCATGTTAAATAAAAGCATTAACATGTGTGAAAACAATTAAATTACCTAATGATATGTTTAAACACTGCTGTAATGCAAATAATCAGGCTTAAATTTACATACAAATACTGCAATAATTTGGTTTTATTATGAAATTTTATGTGAAAAAGCTTGTATATTTAATCCATATTTACCATTTTAAAAAGGTCAAGAAAATGTTATTGCAATTATAATGATTTTAAAAGATGCAGAGCTACCATAAAATGTCATCTGTGAATTTACAGTAATTACAGCTGTTTTCAATGATAAAAACTGTATTTTGACAGTTTACTAACGCTTGTAGATAATATATGTTACATGTTATAAAAAAATTATACTGCCCAACATGTTTGTGGTTAAAAACAATCAACAAACAAATCTATGTAAATTTTCAAAAAATATACTTATTTTACTCAATTTTGACTCATTGCATCAAATTTTAGATGTGTTTAAAGTATTAAACTAGAACTTAACAGTTTTATCTATTATATAAACATTGCATATTAAATTTGTGACTGTATTCTTAGTCTTTTGTGAAAAACAAGTATTAAAAAAAGTATTTTTAAAGTTTATTCAGTTATTTGATTTCATGTCATTTACATTAGACATGTTTAAAGTCTATTTTGTAATTGTTTTTATATATCTCATGTATTTAAAAATAACTGTAATCTGTAAAGTTTATAGGAAAAATTGTCAAATTACAGATATTTTTTGTCGTTTTCAGTGTACCTGTAAAGTGAGGGGCCACAATAAATTGTATGCCCAGGAGGGGTATTTGTCCATGGCTGCATGAATAAGACTGACTGACCAGCAGCCAACCACAAAAAAAACTCCAAACAAAATAAAAACTCTAAAAGTCTAAAGTGGATCAAACAAAGGTCTGAGGATGGTTCCTCTGGCACTTCCTGTCACACAGACCTCTCTGCCCAGTCATGAGGCTCATATGTGTGTGCGTGAGTGTGTTTCTATTGATACATCCAGTTATAAAGGTCAGACAGTCCGTCACACTGTCACCAGACTGTTTTCAATCTCACTGCTTACACTGTTTGATCACACTATCTGCATTAAAACTGGAGGAACAGTCTTTGCACAAATGTAAAAATTTTAAGATATATTTGGTGAGGATCTGAAGGAATCTTTATCTGCTTAAATTTGATCAGTTAGTGCCATTGAATTGAACAGATTCACGCTGAGTAGCTGCTGTTTGTAGTATCAAGAACATGCAGACAGAAACAGAAACATTAAGAATAACAGGCAACTAATGAACTTTCTTTTTTCTATGATTTTTGAGCACGTTTAAAGAAAAATATAAAAACACCCATTTGTATCATGTTATTCCTGTCGATCTGGGGCTTTTTTAAAGCCTACAGCAGAGTGTGATGTTACTGGTTGTTTGTTAACTCTTTATAGAGAAAAGACAAATCCTCCCTGACCTTTAACCAGTTTATTGCACCTGCTGAGGTTAAAGGTCAGCCATATAAATGGTTTAACTCTCCTCTGGACAAAGCTTAGAGACAGTGCAAGACTCTGGTAGAAGGTTAAACCTTAGCAACTCCATAAATGATCTTTGGATGGTCCTTTTACTGCAAATGTTTGACTTTTATGGACCTTCTGAAAACACAAAGTAGATTAAGTAAATTTTGACAAATTGTACATTATCTGTAGTGTTGCTGGCAACAACATCAGAAACCCTTACAGGTGAAGTGAATAACACTGATTATGTCCTTATAAAGGTGTCAGTCAGGTTGTTGCAATAGAACTTCCAGGCAGCAAATGAGTAGGCAGGTGTTTAGATGAGTTTACTAGAGCACACACAAAGACAAGGCAAGCTCCTTAAAATAAAACAATCACATTAAACATACTACATTGCATTCATCTGTAGGTGTTACCCAGTGTTGGGTAAACTTTGTGGTATTGCACCATAACAAGATAAACAAGACAATAATTGAACAATGCATTCTTTTAATTGAATATTCTTTTATCTTTGAGTTTTTTTATTCTTAATTATTTTCTGTAAAGTAGTTTGTGACTCCTGTCTGTGAAAAGCACTACACAAATAAAAATTAGGAAATATTTGTCATTATTTCCTACTTAACAACTTAACTTTCCTAGTGATGATTATCATTTAATTTGTATCAGGCCATCTTTAAACACTGGGCACAGATTATGAAACTAAATGTAAGTAAATTTTGTTGTTGTTGTTGTTGTTTTTATTGTGAAAAGCTCACAGCTATATTGCACAGATAGATTGAACAAGCATGTCTTTAGAGCTTGCTGTTGGGGACCAAGATCTTCCTTATACCTATTGCTGAAGCTAAGGGGCACACATCATTTTTAGCTAAATTATAGCAAGGAAACTTCTAGCCTACCCGTTTACTCTGACACACTGTATCCTTCATGGATGAGAGGATTTTGTGAAGTTTGTCAGTAAAATCATCTGATTTTTTGTTTATTGTGCCATCTTTGGACACAGGTTTAGTGTTTTCGCTTCACTTCATTTTTGCCGATGAATACTAGGGGCACAAATAATCTGACAAAGGCAAAGGGACACACAGATCTATATATAGATGACAAAAACACAGGGGTGCTTGTTACTAACACATGTGAAACTAATGAGGGTGGGACAGACAATCACGAAAGAGTGCAAGGAACAAAAGCATGATGTCAAACCTCAAGGAGACACCTGAGAAAAAATAACCTTCACAGTGAAACAGGATGCAAACAAAAGACAATTAAGCAACACTGACACATGGAGACTAACACTGACAGAGACAAGGGAACAATGAAGGCACGCAAATGAAATAACACTAGGAATGACTAAAAACTAATGGAAACCTTGACAGTCCAATGTATTCATTAAACCATCAACTGTCTCTAGAGAAGGCCTATGTAGTAATGAAAACTCAAAGGTTTCTTTTTTTAACATTGGTTACTTTTAAACCAATTGTGGCTTTGAAAATACTGACAATAATTATATATATATATATATATATATATATATATATAGTGGGGTAAAAAAGTATTTAGTCAGCCACCAATTGTGCGAGTTCTCCCACTTAAAAAGATGAGAGAGGCCTGT
>VUQS01076755.1:593-12365 GCA_015108495.1 Heterochromis multidens
CCCTCACATATACTAATGTGCCACAGACAGGACTTTAATATCACCAACCATTCCCATGTTATTACGGTGTATCCATATAAATGGCCCACCCTGTAGATATATGTCCTAGGGGATCTTGATATAAAATCTCCTTGAACTTAAATGATACAACATGTTGTGATTTTGTCTTTCAGAGGTTTCAGGTCATTTTAAAATGTTATCAGTAATTCCACACAGTGCTGCAGCTGATGCAGTCATGGAGTTGGGTGATAAGAAAACTTAACTGAAAAATGTGAAAAATATTATATATATATTGAAATATTTTATATGATGTGTAACTATTAAATTTATAGATGTCTGTAATATGATTAATATGAACAGTTTCTAATGCACTAAATGTCTACTATCATTTGATCACTTGCAATAAGGTCTTTTTTGACCTAAATCCTTCATATTGTATTCATGTTATTCATCAAGTGCAGTATTATTAATACACTATGATACTTATTTTCATATTTCCAGGCACTCCCCCCTCACCTGCCCCCCCACTTCCAGAAAGAACCCCAGAATCTTTTGAGCTGGCTATTGATCAAGGTAACTTCATAATTTCAGAAATCTTAATGATTATACAGTAAATAAAAAAAATAAAAAAAACTTTTCAAAATATTCAAATATTAAAAAAAAGAAATTTAAGTTATTATTTAAGTATTTATTAATGAAATTGATTATTTTGGCCTTTCAGCTCCTGTGGAGCAGAAGTTAGAGGTCACACCATCAGCGAACCTGAATGTAATAGGAATGTCTTCAGAATGGTTTGGCAACTCAAATCTAGGAGCCGCTATATTTCAGAATGAGAAGAAATCCTTTGAGAGGAGTAAGGTAAGAATTAATTCTCTTCATAAATATCTGTATTCGCATTATTTATGCATCACCTTGGCCTGTATTTATGAAATTTATAAAAATTACTGCAAAGCAAGCTAAACCAAACTATATATCAACCAGATTGTTGCTAATTAGTAGTGTATGCTCTATGTGTCAATATTGCTGAGAAATAAAAAAAAAAGAAAGAAACAACATTCTATTAAATATTTAAATTAAATGTATCTACGGGTTACTTAAGCAACTTTCTTGTATTAGACATCGTGATCTATGACCAAAACATTTTTCAGGAGGTGCATGCTTATCTCTAGTGTCACACTGCAGCAAATTGAGGAACTGCTTCTAACCAATCCTGGAGACATTTTTATGTAATCTGAAATAAATGCATAGCTTGAAATAAATAATGGCTTTTACTCTTGGGTGTGGTGATTCTCAATCATCAGACCGACGACTGACTTTTGCCTTTTTATCCAAGAGGCTTCACAGCTTCAACAAACCCAATTCTAAAAAGGTTGGGACACTGTGTAAAGTGTAAAAAAAGAATGCAATAATTTGCAAATCTCATAATCTCAAAAATATTTTATTCACAATAGAACATAGAAAACATATCAAATGTTTAAAGTGAGAAAATGTACCATTTTAAGGAAAATATCGGCTCATTTTAAATTTGATGGAAGCAACACCTATCAAAAAAGCTGGAAAAAACCCACGTTCACCACTATGCAGCATCCCCTATTCTAAACATCTGGGAACTAAGCAGACCAGTTGCTGGACTTTTGGGAGAGAAATGTTGTCCCATTCTTGTCTGATAGAGGATTCTAGCTGCTCAACAGTCCTGGGTCTTCTTTGTCGTATTTTTTGTTTCATGATGCTCAAAATATTTTCAGTTGGTAAAAGGTCTTGACTGCAGGCAGGCCAAGTTCAGCACCCACTCTTCTAGACTTCTGGACTCTTCTGCTATGAAGCCATGCTGCTGTAATAGATGCAGTATGCGGTTTAGCATTGTCTGGATGGGAGTATATTTTACTCTAAAATCTGTATATACCTTTCAGCCCTGATGGTACCAGTTCCATAGGCACAGATGCACCCCCATACCCCCATTAGAGATGCAGGCTTTTGAACTGAGTACTAATAACAAGCGAGATGGTCCCTCTCCTCTTCAGTCTGAAGGACATGGCATCCATATTTTCCAAAAAGAATTTGAAATTTCAATTTGTCTGACCACAAAACAGTTTTCCACTTTGCCTCAGTCCATTTTAAATGAGCTTTGGCCTATGAAGATGGTGGCATTTCTGGATCATGTTCACATATACTTCTTTGCATAATAGACATAATAGTTTGCAGGTGCTTTTGATTTTACTCATTCGCACCTTCAGTAGTTATGGGAGTCCCAGAACATGTAGGTGCAATAGCACACCCATGAATGTCCTAACAGTCAAAATTATGGAAGTCAAGGTTTCTGATAACTCATGTTGTTGATTCACTCCCATTTTTCAAACCCATTTCCCTTGCAATAATAATCAGAGGGCTGCCCTGAGCAAACAATAATTGTAATTGTTTCAGTGTAGGTAGGATGAATGTATTGCTGAGTGTTAGCCCTGCTATGTTGGTCATGTGCATGTTTAGTGGTTGTGTAATTTCCACGATATATATTTCTGTGAACTCCTTATTGCAGAGTAATTCACTGACCAAATTGTTTGTTTCGGTCTTGATGTGGGGGAGTACAAGCTTTTGTTTGCAAAAAGGAGTTAAAAAACATATAAAAAGATGTTACAGTAGTCATTAAGTGGTAACTTAAATGTTAGATGTCATGCTCTATAATAAAACTGAAATTCACATATGCTGTTGTGCAGAGGTTATAATATATCTTTTTAAAAACATATACTGTTTCTGAAATGTTGTTGCCAATACATAACTGTAGGACATTTTCCTTTCTTGTAGAGTCTGAAAGTAAAAATGACCTTCACAGGTAAGATTTTTATTAAGTTCAAATTGGCTACTAACAATGTAGTAAACTATGCCATTGTACAATTCTACAATGATGAATTAAAAAATTGAATTTGTAATATTCATACAATCTCACAGTTATTATGATATTTCCATGTGTGTGATGATTTTTATAGCATTGCCTTTTTTGTTATATCCTTTAGCACCAGTAAATCATCTTGACTTTTCTTCAAATACAACTTCAAACTGTGCTTACTCCTCACCTATGGACCCACTCCCTCCCTCACAGCTTCCTAAAGGTATGATCTAACTTTGATATTTGCCTTGAGGTCTTCTTTCAAAATAATGTGTAAATACATATGTACACAAAACAGTGAATTAAGAATCTTTTTCCTAATAAGAAATGTGTATTTACTGTTGATTATATTTGATTGTGCAGCTGAGCGCAGTGTGACACCTCCCCTTCCAGAGAGAACCCGACAATCCTTCATCCTCGCCACGGAAGAAAGTGAGTATACCATCACCTCCTTACAACAGCGATAGGTACAACGCTACATCTTGTACAGCAGTACTTGTTGTCTAAGTGGAATGCCTTTTTGTTTGATTTTGCTTTTTGTTTTGTTTTTTTAGTTCATGAGCCAACCGCCATTTGCCCACAACCCTTAGAAATAGCGCACCCCTCAACAAGGGTGGGTATATCATCTGAGTGGGATGGCACTTCTCAGCCCAAGAACTTCTGTGATGTTGTCATGAGCAGGAGCAAGGTAATGGCAGCAAAATAGCTCCTGAGTAATAGAGCATGCTGTTCTAAAAGAGACAGCAAACAGGGAGACTCATATTTCCATCAGTGATGAGCATGTTAAGTCCAAAGTTTTTTATTTCCTAGCACATTTAACATTTTTGTTTTTAAACGCTTCCCCACAGAGTGTTCGACCTAAAAGTTCAAGACAAGGTACGTTGTTCAGTTTCCTGAATGATGACCCCCCCCAACATTAATTAGCTTTCCATTGAAAGGATATGAATAACAATATTCGATCATAATCATAAGGAAGGAACCTGTTGTGGTTTCTAGTCAGCAGTGGAGGTCTGTGGTATTGAGATTTTTGTTCATAGATACACAGCTGTTAATAGGACTAATTTAAAGTTTGTCTTTAATAAAAAAATAATGCTGAAGGAAAGTATAGACTATCACAAGTAAGTTTAGTCCAGTGGACAAATGGGTTTACTTACTGTGATCCAACAATTTATTTTTTGATGGTGGTAAATGGTGATGAAAGGTTGAATGTTACTGTAAAAATGTTGGAGCACTTATTTTCACCACAGGGAGGCATCATTTGATAAAGCAACAGATGAAAGCTTGACTTTTAAATGGCTAGTTTTGTTTATGATTAATATAAATGCTTTTGTCTATGCTGGGGGTAGTTTATCATTGTGTTTCCACCGCAGAGCCCCTAACTGCCATTCAGCCGATCGCTCCACCTACTGTATTTATAGCTGAAGGAGGAAGTGGTGAGTTGGTTCAGACATTAAACAAACTACATAGTAGCCTCTCTCACACACACACTGTTATTATTGTGTATACTTCTTGTTTAAAACCTCTTCACCCAAATGCTTTGCAATAACACTACATAATATAGGTAATTATTCTTGACGTGAAAAGCACATTGTGTTAGACAGAGGTCATCATCAGCGAAATTTCAAACACCAAAGTATTTCATTTTCTTTTTGTTTCTGTGTTCATCAGCTCAAGTGGAACATTGTGAACTGAACCGCAGAGCCTCCCTGAACAACGAGAAATCAGAAAACAAATCAGACAAAAGCAGCGAGAAGAGCATGGGTAGAACAAAGGTAAAACATAAGCTATACAAATATATACTTAAAGGTTATGGGAATATTTGAAAGTATATCTGCCCTAATTTGTGTTTTTGTTTCCTTTGTCTAGAGTCTAAAATTTTTTAAACACAAACAGAGACGTAAGTATGCTAAGTTAAAACTTTGACATGGTCCTCATATTAGGAAAGCTCAAGCTAATATGTCTATAAACTTTATTCTCAGCAAAAACTGCCCCTCCACCACCTCCTACTCAACCTGGAGCATCATCTCAACCATGCAATGTCTTTTCAGTGTTCAAATTTGGTAGGCCTACATATTAATATGACAATCATATATATTTCAGTATTATTTACAACATTTTAATACAATTTTCATTGTCCACAGGATTTGGAAACCGTTTTGGAAAGCCAAAAGGCCCCAGGAAATATCCTGAGACTTGGGTCTGAGGGATTCACTCCTCTGGAAACATAAAAAGCAGAGCTGTTTTTTTTATGATGGTAATAATGACACATTGCATTGCTAGAAGATTCGTCTCATTGCCTCAGGACTAAGTGACGATCAAACAAGCATCAGCACAATAGCTCCCCCAACAGTGAAGCCTTGGTACCTGCGCTGAATATTTTGTGTACAATTTATGAACAAAAATGTATTTTAATTATTGAATAGTAGTTTAAAAAGAAAAAAACATGGACAACCACTAAGACAAGAATGACTTAAAAGTTCAAACTCAGGAGTACCAGCCTTTAGAATAACTTGCTTGCGGAAATGAGCAATGAGAAGTTTAACACTTCTTGGATTAAAGCTCAAACCAATGCTGTCAAACTTGCCATGCGAGAAATATATTTAGATATGTGTATGCATGCACCTTTATACTTTCACCATAATATAAGAAAACGGGTATATCATTTATGTTTATTACATCACTTTTTCTATCAAGTGGACCTCATTGTTCAGTGTTCTGTGCATGCCATTTTGTTCACTTTGTTTGCCATATTTGACATGTCCATCTACAATTTTTAAATGTTTTTACTCTTCGAATCTCGGTGAGGTCAAGTTTTCTGAAAATCTTGTGAATGCGGTAACTCAAGAAGGAAGTCACTTAGGACTTTTAAGTTGATACCATGGGTGCCTCTACTAAAAATCTTGGACGAGTTTGAATCTCGGTGACTTTGACCTCAAGGTCAAGGTCAGAGGTCAAGTTTTCTGAAAATGTTGTGAATGCGATATCTCGAGAACGAGGCAATGTAGGATTTTCAAATTCATAGCAGGCTGAGGGGTAGCACTGGCGCCTGCCAGTATTTTGAAAAATAACACCACCTTGAAAGAGATGTCCAGTTAATGGAATGCATATTGCATATGCATATGCTGCAACTGTAAAGCTTAACTATACACTGGTTACACACAAATTATTTATTAAAAAATATTGAGAGTCTATGCATTCTAATTGTGTTTTTTTTCTCTTGTTTAACAAGACTAGATCACATTACAAACAACAGGAATCCATGTTTCTGGAACACAGAGCATCGCAACATGAAGTGACAAATGCCCGATATGACAGTGCTATAACAGTTTTCTTTCTACATCAATTTATTAAGTTAAGACCACGTGAAAGCCACATTTCTGACAAAAAAAAAAGCCATTCTCCTTCCTAATTTGGTTTATGAAAGGCCTCATCTTCTATAAAACTATGATGCTATTATTATTTGCTTTTGGGTGTCATGCAAATGTAGAAATCAAAAAGCATCATGTGAGCAACATTTTTCTTTTAAATAACAAAAAACATGGTACACTATGGCTGTTTGGCCTGTCCCCATTTTACCATCCTACACAACAAATAAACCTTTCAAGTTTAAATGAGGCTAACTATATACAGTACAAGGCACTAAGATGTAGTCAGTGGTATAGCAAAGGCAGCAAAACATCATCACTTCCTTCACAGAGGAACTACATTTAGAAGACAACAGAATAAAGGTCTCTGTGAGACTCAGTTGTACTATGAACCTCCTTCAGTTTGAACATACATCAATCAGCCACATTAACGAGAGGAAGAAATAACATTGATCATGTTACACTGAACTTCTAGGAAACCATGGATCCTGGTATTCATGTGGATGCTACTTCTGCACTTGCCACCCTGAAACAGGCTGCAGATTCCCATGTTAGCAGGGGGCCACCCTGAGCAGGACCATTGCCTGCTCAGGGTGCCACACTACAAAACTGCTCAGGAATGGCTTGAGGAACAGGCCAAAAAGCCCAAGGCATTTACCAGGCCTCAAAACTCTGCAGATTCTAGTATAATCAAGCATTTGTGAGAAGTCTGATCCCTAAAGACCACAAGCACCACAACACTGCCAGAAGTCCCAAAGGATCTGCTGGCAGCGGTGTGGTGCCAGGAGTTACATAATATGAGGCAAGTAGTTTTAATGTTGTGGCTGATAGTATTTTTGGATAAAATTTGTGGGAGGCATTATGCTATACATTTTTTAAACCTACACTGTCTGATGCCACATAATTGCAACCACATTAAACTCACTACAAAGTGCCTTCTTCAGCATAGTGGCATTATCAGCTAACACTAAGAGTTTGAATGGAATTTTAATCAAATGGAGAATGAAAGACAGCTTTAACATATTCCCAGCAATAACAACATAATATTTACATACCAAAGTCTGAATATAAACTCCACACATGAAGAAAAGATTCAGATCGTTATTGCTAACTGCAATAGATGTGATTCCTTCGTTATTTAGAGGTGCTTTTACAATTAGATCATAATCTTAAATACTCATCACTGGTTATAAACCTGTGTTCACATGTTAAGCTCAATCTTAAGAAAATAAATAAATATCAAAAACTGTATCAACGGTAAGAAAAAGGCCCTGTATAAAATGGTTTTTAAATAAAGAACTGCCCAAACTTCAACTTATGAAGCAGACAAATATGATTTAAGTGCTTGTAATATAATTAGATAATATGCTGTATGTTACTTAGTTTAAAGGAAATTGTACTCAAGTCTGAAAGCTCAAGTTTAAAAGTGTTCCAAACTAATACGCTAATTGTTTTTTATAGGCATGATAAATGCAAGAAATCCAATTCTTCCCAAGCATTTGATTCAAATAGGAAAGGCCTGGCAGCACTTTGCAGGCAACTCAGTCTATCAAAGAGAATCCACAGTATTCTAAAGGTAACATTAGTTCACTTTGCATCAGTCACTGAAACTAATAAAAAACGTATATCAGTATCATGCTTCTAGACTAACATTTTTTTTTAAGTATCTAAAGAATTGATCTACAAGCGTTTGCGACTTCAATTCTTCCACAATATGGAAGCTAAACCAGCTAAACATTCAACATATATTAAAACATGTGCGTGTGACAAATATGTCAGTCTAAAAAATAATAGCTTCTTTACACCATACACAGCTTCTGAATAAAACAGTGGAGAGTTACAGTTTATGTGGGAGCAATATAAAATAAGAAATTGTATTATACAATCCCATTAAACAATATAACTGGGCTGGAAAAAAATGTGAGTACATCATAAGCAACATTTGAAGATTAAAAAAAGTGTGAACAATAATTTAAGTCGAAAAGCTTCCTGATTGACACAGATGTCAGTACAGTACAAGTCCAAAATTCCTTTACGGGGGAAAGACAGGTTGTAGGGGGTGGATGGGGGATAAGGTCATTCTGGGAAGTCTGCAGTGTGGCCATGAGCTTTTGGAAGGCTGGGCTCTTTTGAAGGTGTACATCCAGAGTGGACTGGTGCTAAGAAATGGTGGGGATCCTTGTATGTTGGTGGGAGGTGAGCAGATTTAGCAGGCTGTGGAGGGGCTGGTTGAGTTTCCTGGGAAGGTGTTGCTGGCCTCTGGAACTCGGGTTCTTCAGTTTTAGCCACACCACCATGGATGTTGTCTCCCTGTGGTCTTGCACAGGGGGTTATTGTGGCATCAGGCCTGGCAGGGGAGGAAAAAGACACTCGGCCTGAGGTCGGGCTGAGATCGTTGGGTTGCTGCTCCTCCTTTGTAGCCATGTCTTCTGAATGGTACTGTTTGAGGCGGATGTGCCAGGCGAGGCTGCAGACTGCAGACACAGTCTTGAATTGGTGGATGACATTCCTTGGGATAAAGTAAATGTCATCGTCACACAGCTGGGCACGGATATAGCGAATGCCTTCCCTCCTCAGCTGGTTGAGCTTCGCATCATCCACCCACTGAACACACTACCCAAAGAACAAAGACACATAGTGGTTTTATTTTAAAAACAAACAAAAAAATCTTATATATATCACAAAAAAAATTCTATAAAGCCACACTTCTCACCTGAGACACTGGAGGTTCATACAGATCCAGCTGAAGCCTCTGGACAACTTCATTGAAGTCCCCAGCATCAAAACACACTACATCTTTGGTTACACGGGGTCGGTTATTCCTGTAGGAGATTTGAAAAATAAATAAATAAATAAAATAAAGCATATAAAAAAAAGTTATTTTTCCACTTCAAATACCATCATACATGACATGCTGCAATCACATCATCTTTATTTAAAAGATATTCACCCTTCTCCAAAATGCACTGCTTTCAGTACACCCACAGCAGCAGTGCTCTGCCAGTCAAAACTCTGGCCAATATGATCAGCATGGGCCTTAGTTCGGTCTTCAAAGAGAACCTCTCTGGGTTCACTGGTCCTCGGTAGGTAGTGCAGATTTTTGATCTCATTCATGGACCTGGAGAAACATACAAGGAAAGAACAAGAAAACAAAAGGTTGAATCATGAATTCT
Source organism: Heterochromis multidens (assembly GCA_015108495.1). NCBI lineage: Eukaryota > Metazoa > Chordata > Actinopteri > Cichliformes > Cichlidae > Heterochromis > Heterochromis multidens. Next base: position 10,013 of record VUQS01076755.1, read on the forward strand.
TTGCTCATCTGCAGTAAAGTCAGTCATTCTCTATATTATACATGTATGTGCATCTTATTTATCCATGTTTCGATAAGAATGTTTTTTTTTTTTTTTAAATGACTCCACAGATGAACGTGTACCTGCGCCGTTTGAAAGGAGACTTAGGCATGTCAGCAGTGGGTACCATCTGTTCTCCTGGTCGCACCCACATGATAGGCCCATCATCACTCTGAGAGCGACAGTCCAGTTTTAGACTAGAGAGGGTTCCCCATGGCAGGGTCATCTGTGATGGTATGCACAGACAAAGACATTAAGAAACAAAGCTGTTATTGCAGAAAACTTAAAAACCAAGTGCAAAAAGGCACAAAGTTTAACTTGATATGCATCATTTTGTTACAGCCTATTAAGCATATACTAGATGTTGATGAACCTTATAAATGATGAATAATGCTAGAGGATTGTGGTAATAATAAATCAATGTTTGTATGTTTGTGATCTAACTGGTTAGAAGTTAGTTTATATCTACATAATTGCTAACAAAACGAACAGATTAAACATATGTTACACACTAACAATTCATTAGCAATATTTTAGAATTCAGAAATAAAGCCAAACAAAAATCACCATTTTTCATATTTAATATTTTGCTTTTTTGCAGTCAATAAGTTGCTGAAGTCTTCAGACTATTCATAATGCTATATTTGTATTTGTTCTACTCCATTAGGCCTTCACTAGAGCCACTATCAATTGTTGTTTGTTATGCAACATGATGCATGTTGTCCCAAATTTATTTGGATGAATATGGGCACACATAAGGCTCCCGTATACCTCTGCAGTCAACCTATTGCTTCTGTCAGCAGTAAAATCATCACTTAGTGCTGATGTTGGGTGACCTAATAGTTATCGGTTAGGGCACATACCACATGAGAAGGGTCCAACTGCAGCCTTGCAAACCCAAGTAGCTAATTTCAGAATACTATACAACCCATCTCTTACCCTAACTTTAAACCCCCTATATGGCACATATAGTATTGATATTCTTGTCCTACATTTGCAAAAAATGCACCTGAGTTTGCATTTCAGCCTATAACATGCCAAACCTCTGCCTAATATTTCACTGCCAGAATATTTGTATTCTGTACTGTAGACATGCTTTCAATTCAAGAGTTCAGCACATTGTTCCTGCTTTGGCTGTCATGGTACACAAAACTGACTACAGGCTTGAAGTTACATAACTTTGGTATTGTGTGAGCTATGTAGGTAGACTACAGACTTCCCCCTATCAATTTACAAAGTCATTTCCTCAAACCTTGAGAAATGGTGACTCTTCTAGCATGTCCAGGAAATCTGGGAAGTAGTCTCCAACTTCCTCGTCAACGGCTCCAACCAAGCTGATCTGCCTCATGGGTCCAGCTCGGTAAGTTCCTGAACAGTAAGTCCGATTCACCTAGGACAGCAGAAATTTTAAATATAATTCAGGGTGTATGTTAAAATCTAACTTACTGTCTTAGTATGTTACATTTGGAGTTAATACACAAAACAAATGAATATAAAAAAATAAGCATCATGGATGTTTTAGTTAGCATACTAAATGGTTTGCTTATGCCTGCTTTTGTCACTTTCCCAGTGTGACTTAGCATTCAATATTAATGAGGACACAACTGCCATTTGTTTTGCTCTAGTATAAGATTATTAATGCTATAAAAACATCCCCATGTCCTTGAGTGTTACTATCATCACATTGCTGTTATTCCTTGAGCAAAACAAATTAAGGGCTCCAAGGAAGTGGTGTGTAACATACAATTTTACTTTTGTTTTGCAAAATCCTTTAAGCTAGAAGAAGAATTTGCACTCTCATATCACAGGTTAATGATTGTGATGAAGCTTCAGCGACACTTTATGACCAACGGATTCAATTTACTCAGTCACACATCACCTGGTAAAAAGCATATTCAAAGTATGGGAAAATCCATACACAAGTCACTCTAATGGATTTCTAACCCATGTGTGTGTAATTGAGGTGCTACAGACCACAGCCTGTGAGTCACTCCTTTATTTGTAGATTTATTTACTGCAAATGAACTCACAACTACCAAAGCATACGTGAATGCATAAAAAATATACTAGACTACAGTCATTGTAGAAAAATGATCAAATGCTTCATGAATCTGCACATTATTAGTCTTGAATGTGAACGCTGACTATAATACGTTTTCTATCCAAAGCAGTGTTCATGTACCAGGAAAATAATGTAAACACTGCTGTTTTATAATCCAAAGATATATGCAGTTTTATATAATGACTAAATAAAATTCAATAGATAAAAAAAAAAAAAAAAAAATGGGGAAAAAAAAAAAATAAATTAACAAAT
>VUQS01076756.1:5811-34227 GCA_015108495.1 Heterochromis multidens
CAAAAACATATATGTTTTCTATTACACCTGCTTACTGTGTGAAGAAATAGTGTGTGTGTGTGTGTGTGTGTGTGTGTGTGACAGACAACCTTGTCTTAGAGTGTAATGGATGAGACGGTATTGTCTCTAACAAGTACCCAGGGACCCACCCAAGACAGCCCTATTTACCCAGCTCTGCACAGGGGATTGAGAGAGCTATTTTTAGTCTGCAGATTCATTTATTCTCGCTCTCCATACCACGCTCTTTGGCCTTCTCTCTTTCAGCGATCTGTCTGACGTCCATTCATTCTGCGTCTCTGCCTCTCTGTCTTCATATCTCTCCATTTTTCTCCAGGACCTTTCTGCTCTGGTGTGGTTATCAAGTAGTCTGACGTGGTAGAGCTAGCAGAGAAGAGACGTATTCAATGTCATCTGACAGATGCTTAACTCAGTTTTTTTTTTTTTTTCTTTGACTCAAGTCAGTGACACTGGGTGAGATTGGGCAATGATAAAGAGGAAGTGGGCCCCCCAGAAAATGAATAGGATTAGGCAGGATTTAAGGCATTTCAACTGATATGACAGAGATAGTGGTGATGCCAGGCAACTGCGTTTTTCACTGCAATGCAGTACTGTGCCAGAGGACAAATAAAACTCTTGCTTGCTTAAATCAGAAGTTTTCATGCAGATCAGCTGAATAAAATAAAATAAAATAAATGTAAGTCTCATTAATGCACTTTCTGTGCCTCAGATGAAGGCACTGATACATGTCATTTTCAAAAGTGTGTTTGAAAGTGACAAAAATGAAAAAGAATTCAAGAGAGACAGGTGCGTCTTTCTAGGGATACATCATTAGATAACACCAGGGGATGTGCAAGTGCTGAAAAAACAAAAAACAGAAAGCAATTAAAAAGAGCACTGACAGGACACCTTTCTGAACCCAAGTGGAATGACATTTCATTCAGCGAGGAGTTCGCAGTACATATTCTTATTCAAATTGTGCTGATATTCAGGTGTTTACTGGATCGAATGGCCGCATGTTAATGCACTCGCAAAACACATCATCACCTCGCAGACCGCTGACTATCAGCATTGCTGGGGTATCCAAACAGAGTGTAATTAACTGCACGAAGCACGGCCGAAGACAAAGAAACAAACATGATTCAGCCCGTGGCCTTTATCAGTGTCACTCTGCTGCTGGAAGGTAAATACACATAAATGTCCAGCGGAGCTCTCCTGGCAGCACTGGTGCAGTGAGCCAGAGAACAACACTGACATTTTAGAGGCAAAAGCTACAATAACCTTTACCGGCTTGTAGTGTTTTCTTTTGGTGTTAAGATGGTTAATTCAGTGTCAAGCAACAAAGTGTGCTTGTGTTTCAGACACACTGGTTTATTGTGCATCTGTCATCTTAGAAGTCAGAGTTTACGTCATTACCTCTGGCTTCAGCATATGGTGGGTATTTTAAATGGCACTGTTACAGTCAGTTTTTTGTTTGTTTTTTTTTTAGGGTAGGTAGCAAACTTACTGCAGAATATTAAACTCCATTTTCCTTGACAGGACAGTCATAGTTTCCCAGGCTGATACCCAGAGTCTTTGAGAGGGCAAGACCTTCATTGGTATCTGTTTAATCTAATGGTTGGATTAAATACAGAAATAATTAGGAGAGGAGAGAACCAAAGAGTCAAGTGAAAGGAGAAAGACAACCAGAAGCCAAGAAGATTTGTAGAGAATGAAGACCATAGCTTGATAAAAGCTTAGAATGAATGTCTCTGATTGCATAGGTGGTATAATCTTTAAGCTATTACAGATATATTTCACTTCAAGGTTGACATTTTTTTCTCAGAACACTATGTTCTTTAATGTGTGCAAATTACAATAACATATTTGTAGTGTAAACAGTAAAAAACAGTATATATATATACCAGCTACTTTTCTTGATAAATCGGTTCAAGTGCACATTAACACAAATATCTAATCAGTCTGATGACGATGGCAGCAACTCGATGCATTTAGGTATGTAGTCACGATGACCTGCTCAAGTTCAAACTGAGCATCAGAATGGGGAAGTAAGGAAGTGACTTTGAATGTGGCATGGTTGTTGGTGCCAGACGTGTACTTTTCCCACACTACCATCTCTAGGGTTTACAGAGTATGTTCCAAAAAAGAGAAAATATCCAGTGAGTGGCAGTTCTCTGGGTGAAAATGCCTTGTTCATGTCAAAGGTCAGAGGAGAATGGCTAGACTGCTTTGAGCTAACTCAAATAACTGTTACAACCAAGGTGCAGAAGAGCATCACTGAATACACAACATATCGAACCTTGAAACAGATGAGCTACAGCAGCAGAAGACCACACTCCTGTCACCCAAGAACAGGAAACTGAGGCTACAATTCACACAGACTCAGTAATGTTGGACAATAGAAAGCATTGTCTGGTCTAATGAATCTCAATTTCTGCTGTGACATTCAGATGGTAGGGTCAGAATTTGGCATAAACAACATATCATATGGATCCATCCTGCTTTGTATCACCAGTTCAGGCTGTGGTGGATCTAATTGTGTGTGGGATATTTTTTGGCACACTTTGGGCGTGTTAGTACTAATTGAACATTGTTTAAATGCCACAGCCTACCTGAGTATCGTTGCTGACCATATCAATCCATCTGTTTATAACCACAGTGTACCCATTTTCTGATGGCTGTTCTGATGGCAGGATAACACACCATATCATAAAGTTCAAGTCATCTCAAAGTGGTTTCTTGAACATGACAATGAGTTCACTGCACTCAGATGACCTCCACAGTCTCAATCCAGTAGAGCACCTTTGGGATGTGGGGGAACAGGAGATTTGCATCAAGGATGTGCAGCCATCAAATGTCATGTCAATATGAACCAAAATCTCTGAGGATTGTTTCCAGCACCTTTTTGAATCCATACTATGAAGAATTAAGGCAGTTCAGAAGGCAAAATGGGTCCAACCCAGTATTAGGAAGTTTGGCCGGTATATGTAAACTATGACTATAGTTAAGTCTATAAAATCCAAAGCCAACTGACTCTACTCTTACAGCAAACTGTCTTTTCTTCAGAGCTGGAGAGCGAGCTTTTAGCTTGTGCATTTGAATATTTGAGCATCCTTCAGCGTGAATTTGTTGCAAAAACAAGTTGTGAGGGTGATAATGATAGAGTGCACCTTCAGGTGTGTGTGCCAGTTTGCTGTTAAAACAGGGTCTGGAGAGTGTCACACATACACATAGAGACACACACATACACCGAATCCATTTACTTTCTTGTACTCTATCAGCAGAACAGCTAAATGAAAAGGTTATTTACTTCCTCGTCTCCCCTGTGCACCAACTCTGTAGATGAAGGACCCAATATTTTTGAACAAATTTATCTAGTAATTTAGAAATGCAGCAATGTTTCTTTTTCGCCATGAGACATGCTGCTCCTCTCTTCCTCCTCCTCATCACCCCCTTGCTATCTGTCTCTCCCTTTATTGATAATGAGAGTGTTTCAGGTTGTCTGGCTGGACAGTCTAATCTCCTGCCTGCTGCCAAATTTGTATCTATTCATGTCGCAGTAAGACAGAGAGGGCGAGGCATGATGTTCCTGCAGGAAGCAGCCGGTGACTTGGGCTGCAGTTGCCTCATAATTACATCTCTTCTGACCTCTTCACATATCCGTGCATATCTAGGATGCCTGTAGTCTTGATGTCGGACAGCTGACTGACTCATGCATCTGTTTCTTAAATCTATATGTGGATTAGACTTTTGGGACAACTAATATGGGGAACTAGATGAAGGAGAAGAAAGTAAACGCAAGAGTTTTCAGCCATACTGGCACCTTTCTGAAGCTGTGCTTGGCTATGTTTGCAAATCTAAATTCTCATGCCTTCTTTAGGATCCATTCATGACTTCATTACTTAATTACAGAGTAAACAGGAGACAACAGGAATCAGGTTTCCTACATGCCACCTGTAACATCAGCCAACATAAGTACTTACCAGGGCTGTAACTGTCAGGTCCAATATATGACACTGCAGTAGATTCTGCTGTGTGGTCTGATTCCTTATTACGGGCCTACTGCAATATACATTAGGGTTGATGGGTCCTTGTGTTCCCTGCCCCCAACACTCACCATCCTTCTCCATTGTTCTCCTTTTTTTGTGTCCAATTACTGTTGTATTAACCCCATTAGAGGAACCATCAGTCGTGTAATTGGCCAATCAGCATGAAGATCAGGCTCCTTATCAAGTTTCCTAACAAATATTAAGACCAACTGGAAACAGTACTGACTCATGAGCCCTTGGGAGAGGCTTCATACCAGAGATCCGCACTTCACCCTCTTCCTGTTCTTTCTGTCTCTGTCCTTTATTTTTTATCATCTCAGCTTTCTCCATCATCCTGATTTCCTCTTTTCATCTCCTTATCTCCTTCCTGGGATCAGTCCATCATGCAGACACGTGTAGAGGTGTTGTTCCCCCCCTTTTTTCCCCCTCCCTTTCTCACACACTCTTTTCCTCTCTGTATCCTGGATCGTCCCCCTTGTCCTGCTTTCAAAATCTTATCTTGAAGGTTTAATCAATAACGGAGATGTATTAAAGCCTCTTTGCTTTTATGGGCCTTATGTTCAGCCTCTCACACAAACACAGACCCACACACACATTACCGACATCATCATTAGATAAACATGATGACTGTGTAGATGTAATTACTGTTGAATTAACCATAATTAGCACCAGCCAAATGCAAGAAGGATTATAGACACACACTGCTGTACAAGAAAGGTACAGCCTGTGCTAGTTTTGATGTAAATGTGGAGCATGGTCTGTCCTATTTTTCTCAGCAAGTTTACAACCACTTAATCTTAGCTCCAGGTGACAGAAGTTATGCCGCACCTAATTTAACCAACAGTGACCATTTTTGTGCAATTTAAAAGGCCATGTTTATTGTTGTGGACAGATGAATGGATTTTTTAGATGTGACTACCCAGTTCTTGGAAGAGCACCCACTCAGAGAGAGCCACAGACCCACACAGCTGTCATATGTTCCTCCCCACCAGTATTAAAAGAATCTAACAGTGTGGCAGCCACTGCCCATTTGCTCAGTCAGAAATGTGTGCTGCATATTATCCATGCTAGCTTGGAGCCAGAGGAATGAATGCAATTTGACCCTGTGATCTCACCTATAACAGCCTAAGTGCTTACTTGTTAATGTTGTTCCATCCCTTTCCTTAAACACTTATCCAAGTGATAGGTGGGAACCTATCCTAGCTGACATAGGGTGAAAGGTGGGGTACACCAAGACAGGTCACCAGTCCTTCACAGGGCTAACACAAAGAGACAGACCACCACACATTGTCACACTGCCAATTTAGAACCACCAATTAACCAAACATGTATATCTTTAGACGGCGTGAGGAAGCCTCACAGGCAAATGGAGAAAATGTAAACCTGTTCAAAGAAAATTCCCATTTTAAGTACCAGTAACACTAGTTACAGAGCCTTGACAGCTAGCTAACAGTCCAGTATTTTTACCACTATTTACCATTTGTTTGTCTTTCTTGACCTTTTACCTGCCAGACAAGAATTTTGGTTTGTGTGAACACAGTTCTTGTTAATAAAAAAAAAATGTGCCTAGCCCCAGAATTCGCCTCTCATGTTTATCTTTGCATCTGAGTCACAAAGTTGAATACCCAGCAATATTTCCAAAACCCACTTTAAAAAGTGTCCTATTTTCTGAAGAAATAACCAGAAATCTCAGAGATTCTTCTTTCAGATTTCCATCCACTGCTTGATAAAAAAATAAGATTACATTTTAAATAAAATTTACTGTCTCTGCAAGTTAAAAAGCTGAATCTCTGCTCTATCTTTCTCTTTCTTCCTCATGGCAAAGTCAGAGGCTAGGGAGCAGACTTGACAGTTGATAACTGGCGCCAAGGCACCCACAATGTTTCCTTTTCTCATATATCGCTGTTTTTATCATCTTATGATTTCCTCCTCTTCCATTGGCGTCTGTGGCATCCCCTAGAAACATATGACAAGCCATTTGATATTTAGCACATTGACTGGGGACAGCACCATGATTCTTTTCACCAAGCTTCTTGTCTGTCTTTTGGACCATATGCCATATTTCTTGAATCAAGTCAAATTCAAAGAATCAAAATGTCAATTTCAAATTGTATCATCTGGCATATTGGAGTTTTTGATTTTTTTTTTTAAAATAACACTGAAAAAAAAAGTCTTCAGACCAAGCTTTGCAATATTTGTATTATTGTTTTTTGAAAACATTTTCAGCCAATCCAAGCAGCCAGTGAAGCTCTCTGGGGGCTTCCTATGATGCACTGAGTGTTTCTTCTTCGCTCACCTCTTTTCACTCTCTGTGTGTTTATACACCATTCTGTATTTAATCACGAGTTATTATTAATCTCTGGTTCTCTTCCACAGTGTGCCTTTTGTCCTGTCTCCCTTTCCTCACCCCCAACCGGTCGCAGCAGATGGCTGCCCCTCCCTGAGCCTGGTTCTGTCAGAGGTTTCTTCCTGCTAAAAGGGAGTTTTACCTCCCCACTGTCGTCAAGTGCTTGCTTATAGGGGGTCGTCTGATTGTTGGGGCTTTCCCTCTATTATTGTAGGGTCTTTACCTTACAATATAAAGCACCTTGAGGTGACTGTTGTTGTGATTTGGCGCTATATAAATAATATGTTTGTTTCAAGCAAATAAGTCTGTTTGAAGTTGCGAGTTGAAGACATGTCAAAAAATGTATTGTTGATTGGATTTTCAAAAACGTTAACGCATTTTCATTCCAGTCTTCATTTCTCTTCATTTGACACCAAACTTGGTGCGTGGTTGTCCCAAAAATTGCATTGTTTGATGAATGTGAGATGCAGCAAAAGGCTAACACGTCCTATCACTGACTCATCCCACGTTGCCTCATCTCCCCTATCTCCATGCACGCACGAGTCCTTCTCATATTTTCGACTCTGGTCTCCTCTGAGCCAGTAGTGTTAAAATACATAATCTGCCTTAATTGAATTAACTTTAATTGGCTCTAATGAACTTAAACAGAAAGGGAGATCAAAGACAAGGTTCATCTGTGCAAGGTGAGTGCAGATAGCAGGTGTTGTCATAACAACACGATACATATCTACCACTGGAGGAAATGACTAAATGATACCTCCTTGATAAGCACTTTGTGGTCACAGTCCTGACCCTCATCTTTATGATTTTTCAGGAAGTCAGTGTTCCTAAATATAACAAGCAAGCTATTATGCAATGAGACACAATTTCTGATGTATTATACAGACTTCCATTCACAAACTCTGACCTTCACACCCTTATTGCTGGTATTAGGTCTAACTTGTGGGGTGTGGAGATCTCTAAGGATTCTGAGTTGAATTGTTTTTTGTATTATTCCAATTTCATAGGGGGTGATTTCAATAGCACCTTCCAAGAGTATTAAACTACACATTTTCATCCAACCTTCTATTTACACTTCGTCCCACTCGCTGATATTCTCTATGACCTTCCCAATTTTTTTTCTTTGCTTCCTCCTTTCTGCTGTCCCAATACATGCTCTCCCTCTACTGGGCGGTAGCTATTTGATGTGATGTAATCGTAGTTTTATTGCCTCAAAGACTCAGTCCAGGCTACAAGGACAGCGGCTCCACATCCTTCCCTCCTTTTCTCACAGACACAATTTCCCTTCATCCCTGTGCACAGGTGTGAGTATATACGACAGAGAGATAGGTGTCATTGTGCTGTAGAGACACACAGCAGGGATTTACACAGAGACTTTGGTCTGGACAAGCTTTTCCTTTTCACAGGTCAGTGGCAAAAAAGGCAACGGTGTCCTTGCTGGCTGTAGGGTAAAGAGAACAAAGAGAAAGAAGAATGAACAATGTCTTATAAACTCTTCCAGTCTGTATTTCCTTATGATTGTCATTCACACATCATCTGCCGACTGTGAACTAACATACTGCATATGCAGGGGGAACACAGCAGTGCATTGTGTGATCACTGAGCCTGTGGAAAGAATTGGGCTTTTCATCTGTACCGAGGAACAAGTAGGGCTGTCTTTAGGTGTGCCCTGAAATGGCTAATGGAGATGCCGCTGTGATTTTCCATCTCTTCTTTTTTTTTTTTAATGTGAGCCTCATGAAAAAGAAAGTGAGACTTCTGTCAACGAAAAAGCACACAAAGGAGCAGGACTATTTATGCGTTACTCGTCAGCGAACTGTTGCCGCCTCGCGTTCACTAATTCACCATTTTCTACTGTTTTCATCTGAACGTCTTTGCTGCTCGCGACCACTTGACACAGCTGCATGAAAGGATGGAGGAGCTATTATGTCTCCATCTAATGAAGACAAAGAAGGAATATAATAATTTCACATAAAAAACAACTAGACATGTGCATTTAATGTGGTCTGTTGTCTTTCTACTTAGAGCCAAATCTTTTTTGTGATCAGTGTGGTAATTTAACTGAATAGCCTGCGCTGAGAAGTTCCACATTATTTATAACTGCAGAACACCAACAAAGGACTTGCACTTGGAGTGTTTATGTGGTCAAATACAGACTGACAAGAGAAAAACATGACTTGGTATGAGTAGGGTGTTCTTTTCCCTTCTTGATCCGCATGTTTGATGTGGCCAAGATTTTACACCAGATTCCGTTAATGATGCAACCCTCCCCATTTATCCAGGCTTTAAAGGATTTGCAATGGCCAGGAATTAAACTCGGGTCAACTGTTTGGAAGGCAGCTATGCTCATCACTACCATCACATTTAGCTTGGTTCTTGATCTTGATCTTAAATTCAGTATGAGACATGTTCATCTCAAACCATCACAGCTGAAGCTGTTGCTAAGCCTCCTGCTGTCCCTCAGTAACAGCTCAGGCTTGAACATCTGGGATCATTAATGTATGCTCATGCTTTTAAGTGTGATACACAGAAAGACATAAAAAGGTGAAGTCTTCTAGCCGCAGATCACTTTTTCTTTCCTATTACATATTTGAAATTGTCTTGCTTTAAAACTGTTTATTATTATTATTATTATTATTATTATTATTATTATTATTATTATATCATGGTGGACCATGTTTGATCATCAGAAGCACCTTTAAACGTATTCCAGGAAAAAAAATAACATTTAGTATTTATTCTTTGTTTTGTCTTCTTCTCTCCAGGAAGCAGGAGCTGCTGAACATCTCCAACGTCCCTTTGGGAGAATGTCCCCCATCACCACCCCGCACTGCACCCCCCAGCATGAAGGTATGACAGACACACGGAAGTGATTGCCAATGGTGGGATATAATATGTGCCCACATGTGTTAAATCAGCTGATTGTGATTGTTCTCAACAAGAAATCCTTTTAACAAGCAAGCAATTCAGAGACAGTGACAAACGCCACCATCACAAAAGTTAAAGGATGCATATTTGTGCACATAAGTAAAGCATGGTGTTAGTTCAGGCAGGCCAAAGTCAAGCTCAGCTACAATCCTGGCAGATCAGCTGATCTCAGTGCCAGTCCCCAACAGCTCATGGCTCAGCTGATGCCCCTCTCCATCTAACTGGCTATCACTTACAAATTATTGCAAATGGAAATAGCAGTTTTCTTATCATTGTCCTGGCTAAATTTCAAGCAAAGAAGGGCTCAAATTAAAAAAATACTATTTGGTAAGATTCAAGTAGTATTTTCCATGATTTATATCTATTATTGCTCTCAGACAAAGTAAACACTCTGATGTCATTGTGTAAACTCAAGCCCACTTTTTCCTGTTTTGCTGTGACTGCTCTTCCAGGCGTGGAGTACTGTAATCCTTCTTTTTCCAATGTCTGCTTGCCATTAAAAAAAAGGGATTACCTCTGGAGGCAGGCGGAATAAGAGCCTGAGATACAGTGAATGCTCATGAGGGAGCTGAACTGCAGTCTGCGCCTCTACCATACTCTAAATCTTGGCTTTATATTTTGTCTTGAAATTTCACAGGAAAATGAAGGATGTATTCTACAAGACATCCAATAAAAGGAAATGTCTTTTCATTTCAGTGTGCACTTCACCTTGTCTCCTGTTACCTTGACTGGCACTTGGAAATGTCCGCAAATGGTGCCATGAAGTGATTTTCAAGGACTTGATCTCACTTTTCTTGCATGTCCGTATGGAGTCATTGGGGTGGGCGTCCTTTTGCAGATAGAAAGTTGTGTTGTTAAACAGGAATTGGTGGTGTAAATTGAATCATTCAACTACAATGGGGCCCCATTTAAACCATTCTCAGACTAATTGTATCCTGACCAGGAAGAATTTCAGTCAAACTGTGCTGACAAAAGAACCAAAGTGAAAAACAAATTATCAGAGCGTAGCTAAACTAAATATCTTAATACAAAATAAAATCCATCTGACTGTAGATGATCATCTTCCTCAGGTGCTGTCACACTGACTCATGTGATGTGAGGTGTGATGTTGTCAGACATTCAGCACTCCCTCTGCACTTCTCTTGTGCTAAAGCTGAAGATCTTTCTTTCATTTTTCCTCCAGCATGATTAAAAGAAAGGATACATTCTGTATGAAGGAAGATTAGCAGGGTGATATAAAGGAAGTAGATGATGGCTCCTGGTCAGGATAGTGACCTTGAAGCAAGCCATCATTACTGAGTCCGCTGAACTCTGAGGAAGATAGCACAGAGAGGAATGGGAGTTTGCCCAAAAATGTGACAATTAACTGAAAAAATGCTCAGATCGGAATCATATATGAGAGAAATTGTGGAAGAAATGTAACTCTAGACAGAAGACATCAATTACCTTCTTGATGTGTGGCTGATTTCTTGCAATTATCAAACGGCAACCTCCAATTTTGCTGTGAGCTAGAGTGGTCTAATGGCGAGATACTCATCATCAATGTCACACTGGTAGAGAACTTATGAAACATATAATTTCTTATAATTGCAGTTTACAGCAAATCCATGGCTTTTGTGTAGAAACATTTGTCTCCTTTCTCAGATTGGAAAGCACATGTTGATGAAATCTGTTTTGGTAGCACCATGTCAGTCCTAATCTCATTTTAATCCTTTTTGTTTTTAATTGCTGGAAGTGCACTCATTCCTCGTTAAGAAGGTCTTTACATGGCTAGGAAAAGTGTTTAAGGTTATAGGCATCACTGAGCAAACATATTTGGCAGCAGTAGTCGGGAAACTATGTTTGCTCAAGTGCTGCGTTTAAGTACAATTCGGAGGTACTTCTGGTTTGTTGAGTATTTCCATTTCTGCTGCTTTACAGTCAAAATCCACTCAGAGGCTTACACAACACTACATTTATGTGACATGTTTACTTTGAAATTCTGATAAAAATACTAACATAAACAAATAAAAGATGATGCATGAATACATGAGTAATTATTATCCATATAATATAACATTACTCTGAAATATACACTCACCAGCCACTTCATTAGGTACGCCTTGTTAGTACCAGGATGGACCCCCTTTTCTCTTCCGAATTGCCTTAAACCTCGGTGGCAACAAGGTACTACAAATCTCCCGTTCCACCACATCCCAGAGGTGCTCTATTGGTTTGAGATCTGGTGACTCTGGAGACCATTTGAGTACAGTGAACTCATTGTCATGGTCAAGAAAAAAGTTTGAACTTTGTGACATGGTGCGTTACCCTGCTGGAAGCAGCCATGAGAAGATGGGTACACTGTGGTCATAAAGGGATGGACGTGGTCAGCAGTAATACTCAGGTAGGCTGTGGCGTTTAAACAATGCTCAGTTGGTACTAAGGGGCCCAAAGTGTGCCAAGAAACAAGGGGTTATTTTAGTTGCTGTTGTCTTCCTATCAGCTGAAAGCAGTCTGAACTATTCTCCTCTGACCTCTGACATCAGCAAGGCATTTTCACCCAGAGAACTGCCGCTCACTGGATATTTTCTCTTTTTTTAGACCATTCTCTGTAAACCCTAGAGATCGTTGTGTGGGAAAATCCCAGTAGATCAGCAGTTTCTGAAATACTCAGACCAGCCTGTCTGGCACCAACAACCATGCCACGTTCAAAGTCACTTAACTTACATTTCTTCCTCATTCTGATGCTCAGTTTGAACTTCAGCAGGTCATTTTGACCATGACTACATGCCTAAATGCATCAAGTTGCTGCCTTGTGATTGGCCGATTCAATATTTGCAGATAACAAGCAGTTGAACAGGTGTACCTATCGAAGTGGCCCATGAGTGTATGTACAGATTTGCATATTGAGTACTTTTGCATTTGGTGGTTTAAGTAGTAGTAGTATTTTTGATGCCTTTGTTTTAATACTTGACTCTAATTTATGTAAAAGCTGTGACTATCCACACCATTGTACAGTCATAGTCTTGGTTAGGGAGTGTATGTTAAAGCAGAGTCCTTATAGTTGCCTGGAATTACATCTTTACAGATAATCTAATGTGTGTGTTTGTACAAGACGTTATTCAGGTACTTCCTTCTGTGACATTAATAATCTGTATGGATGCTGATAGTCAACAATCTTCAAAGAGAGCAGCACCAAACTTGGCAATACCTTGGCTAACCTGCACTATGTGTATGTGTGTTAGACACATAAACAATGGCATGACCTGCTTTGCTTTGACAAACAATTCGGTTTGCTGCCTGACTTGATTTTCCTGTTCAAGCTTTAGTGGCTGTGTTTAAAGGCAAAATAGACATTTAAAGTGAGGGAGAGGGAAGTACTCTTCTAAAATGTAGAAGGAAGGGTAAGAATAAGAGGAAGATAGGGACACTAAAAGGCTCAGATGTTTTACCTGCTCTTGTTAAGGTAAGTCTGCACTGATTACCATATAGGGTGTAAGTCAGTTTGATGTGTAATGGGGGGGTTTAGCTTGGTGTGTAAGTTTACTTGCAATTTGTACATCTACGGTGAATGTACATTAGATATTAACTTTGTTTTTCATTCAGCTGCTCAGGGGTGTGATCATTTCTGTTCAAATACAACATTAAGGCTAATCAATTACTTGGTCTTACAGCAATTTTTTTTTTTATCATGAGTTCAGCAATATAATGAATATATCACATTCCATCAAACTTCCTCAAGTCACTGCAGGAGAAACAACTGTACATGGCGGTCAGTGTTGTAACTGAGTTAGCACCCTCTGCATCCTCTGAAACGTTCTACAGTTTTATGTCTTCTTCATAGCCAATTTACTCCCACGTGCACAACATTTCACAACCATAAAGCAGTATGAACTAAAATATCACATTTACAGATGCGTGTCAGTTCAGCTGTTAGCCATTGTGCCACATATGTGACAAAGCTGAGCTGTGCTGTGAGGATTTTTGGGGGGTTTTAACATGTTCTCAACTCTACTGGTTGGATTTCACATACAGAGGTCAGGGCTTTCAGTTTCGGTCCACCCTTTCACCCAGCAAGGTAGTTTTACGTTATAAATGTCAGTAAAGACTCCTCAACCAGAAATGCCATGCATTCTGTAGATACAGTATAATGTAATGATATTTGGAGAGTTTTACTCCCGGTAAACAGAAGAGAAAAGAAAGTAGAATGTAAGCAAGCTCAGCTCCCATTTAACTTTCTTTGTGCTTTGTCATCATTTCTGGATGATTAAGTTCATGATTAGCACGAGTATGTGTGAATCCTACCTGCCAATGAATCTGTCAGTCATTCAGTCACTCAGGCAGACTGATTGTGACAGCCTCCACAGGTTGCCATGGGAAATAAGATATCCAGATGTCGCCAGGCTAACACAGAAAGAGAGAAAGAGTGTGAGCAGGAGAGAAAAGGCAAGAAAAACTAAGACAGAAAAGGCAGATAAAAGAAAAGAAAGGGGGAAATGACTGGGTAGACAGAGAATAGGGGACAGATTAGCATAATGAAACACTGAGATTAGAGAGCAAGGGCAAGAAAAGGGAAATAGGCATGTAAAGTTATTCAGGCCCTGTTTTAGATTGACAGTGGAACAGAAAGGCAGATAGGACTTCCTTGTCCTTGCTCTTGTCTGGACACTATAAGAGGCTGAACATGCTGTCTGCACTCCAAGATCCCACTCAGAGGCTGCAAAGATGAACTGCTTCAGCATGTCTTTTTAGCTGCCTTGGGCACCGCTCTATGTAATAGTCGATTTTTTTTTTTAAACCTGCAAAGGGAAAAGCTACTTTGCATGTGCCTCCATGTTAGTGTGTGACATTAGTTGTCAGAGATAATTAAAGTAGGTATTAGTAGACTTGTTTGTTTAGCAGAAGCAGTTTGAAGAGGAAACATAACACTGCGGTTATAGAATAGATTATGAGCAATGCTTTGGTGAACTTTTTTCTTTAAACCAGCTTTTATTAATGGCAAGCTTAATTTTGGGTCAGAGATTAATATCTCCTGCATGTGAGTGCATATGCGGTTGCACACACTTGTGGCCTAAACCCTCTATGCATTAATTTTACACATGATATACGTGCCAAAATCTGAGCACAAAGGCCGTGTGGACCATTATCACCCTCACAGCTCGTTAATGTGGCATGGTGGAGACCCGTGGGACCAGGCTGCTGTGTGTGAATGCACTCAAGGAAGCTGGTTTGTGTGTTAGTGCATGTAAGTGTTGCTTTTTGAGGAAGTGGTTTCTTATCAGTGTGTGCGCGCATGTGGGCATGAGAGGGTGACCCTGCCCTCCGTGACGCAGCAGAGTTGGTTTCCGTGGAGGGGAGGGAGCAGCCCGATCTGCTCTTATCAGGACAAATATTATCAGTGTAAGGGCTTTAAATGCAGACATTTAGGTTTAGCATTGAGTCTCAAAACACTTCTATAAGTGTAAATTAAAACCAGCTGTTGTTGACTAAATGGTTTCAGTAGATTCTTGTGCTGTGACAGTCAGAGTTTAGTTCTGTTTCAGCTTGTCTTAGATGCTGTGTAATCTATTTCTGTCTCTGTTCCAGTCTGCAGAGTTCTTCGACATGCTGGAAAAGATGCAGGTATGAAAATATTTTCATTCCTCTGAATGCCATTTCTTTCTCTGTTTCTGTCCTTGTATCATTTCCCTATTTCACTATCCCTATTTCCTCCATTCTTTCCCTTATCTTCAGCTAGCACTACTGAGCCATAATAGCATGTTTGTGCCATAGGAGGCTTCTCATCCTGCATGAAATTTACAAGAGAAGATGAGACACACTGAGATGTGTCTATCCCCTTGTTTCTCTGTGATCAAAATCAGTTTTGACATATACTTGAATGATCCTCACATTGATGATTTAATCACTGAAAGTCAGC
This sequence comes from Heterochromis multidens, assembly GCA_015108495.1. Taxonomy (NCBI): domain Eukaryota; kingdom Metazoa; phylum Chordata; class Actinopteri; order Cichliformes; family Cichlidae; genus Heterochromis; species Heterochromis multidens. Next base: position 21,029 of record VUQS01076756.1, read on the forward strand.
ACAGTGGGTTCTCTGTGTGTCTTAGATTGAATAATAGGCATGCAGGGGGCAGAGAAGAACATCCACACAAAGATCTGGACTGGCATGAGTATTTTCTCCTTCTCTGTGTGGAATACATTGATTTTATTTTTGTTCTGAACAAAGTCTGTCTCTCTCTCTCTGTGTCCGACCACTTTGTGCCCTCCACGGTGGCAGGGGGGTAAAAAGGGTGAGGAGGAAGAGAAATAAGGTGGGTGGAGAGATGAAAGAGAGAAAAAAAAATACAAAAAGGGAGCATATGACCAAAGGAAGATCCAGATGGAGATAATTGCTCGTGCAGGTCTATGATTAGATGTCCAAAATGTGAATTAGGTGGTCATACTGGGTCGAGACAGTGGAAATGTTAATAGGTTAAGAATAGAAAGCCCCTTACTTTAAAGTAATTAGACTTTCTTTGCTCAGAGTCCAGGAGGTGTGAACTGACCAGCGACTGAAAGTTAGGGAATGTCCGTTTTATACAGCAACCTAATGCCTAATGCAGCACATTAAACTACCCCCAAAAATAGAAATACTGAAGGCACTTACAGCTCCCTCCAACAAAACCTCTAATTTCAAACCTTAATTTATTTTCATGGATTAAGACTGTTGATCATTTCTGGGGGGTTTTTTCTATTATTGTCAATGTATCCTATGAAAAGACCAAATTAAATAATTCTGTTCATACAAAGCCTGAAATATGTTATTCCTCTGTGCCGTAGGGCCCCGCTGTTGCTCAAAAACTCAATGAGCATTGACTCACATGTTGGTCTCTGTAGTCGTTTTTAGGTCAGTCTCATGTGCACAACATTCTCTGATTATTGCAGTGAGTATTATTCACTGTACCACGTGTATTAATTCACTGTTGAAAATATTCTTCATCAGTATCATATTTACTCCAGTAAACTCTGCCATTTGAGACTGAGTGAAAACTGAGAGGTTGTAGCTGCACGTGGTCTAGTTATAGTAAGAGAAATACAGTATAATGTAAGCGATGATATCAAAAGTAATATAAAATAGCATTTGTGATTAGAATAGAAGTGAATAGAAATAGCTAAGAGGAGACAAGATGTGAGGGGGAAGAGAAGGGCAACCTGATTGAAGACATCAGTGTGGTTATTTGGAAAGTGTGACTAGAGGATGACAGCCCACTAAGCAGCCCGATGATCAAAGAGTCACACACACACACACACACACACACACACACACACACGCACACACACAATGATGTATCAAAACCAATGTCAGTGATGGCAAGCATGAATGTGTTCTGTGCTTGTGAAAGATTTGTAATCTCAGAAAGTTTTTCAGGGTAACAGGGTGTTGTCACAATGGAAAGTTGGAAAATGGACCATACTGCACATGTAGGAAGGTTCTTAATATGGTCAAGATGGGACCGTTACAAAGAAGTGTTTATTCATCAACTTGGTAACAGAAACGCCTTCAGTTTAGTCCATGTGCTGTGAGTGCAGAAGTTCAAGGCTCAGATGCTGATATTGAAAGTAGACACAGACTGTATTCATTTTTAAAGATAAATGTTCACTATTAAATAGATCATTATATTGTTCTTTGTACGTATTGGCAGGTTTTCTAGGAGTTATAAAAAATAAAATTTGCATTTTTTTATTTGACTATGACACTGCCTCCTTAGATGAACAGTACTGTATGCTCACTAGTCACTTTATTAGGCCCCATTATGTAATCTAATGCAACCCAGTGCAGCGGCTCCTTCATAAATTTGACTTTAAAGCATGTATTCATTAGTAAAGTCGTACCCATCATGTATGTTAGTGAGGTGGAGAAGTAAAAGTAGAATGTTGACCCTTTGAACAACATAATAAAAAGCACAATTTATGGACGAGCTGTTTTACTGGATTGAATTAGATTGGACAATTACAGTACCTATTAAAGTGGATGATGAGTGTATATTGTGGATCCTTATACAAGTGTGATGTTTCCTGCTTCCTAAGCTCGTTGCACGTCTGCCAGTGCCAGAAGGTCAGCTGAAGGGTCATCAGCTTAAGGCCACTGATCATGGATGTTTTGCCCCCTAGCCCAGTACATCTCCTGGTGGAGGGGCAGTGGCACCCCCTGTGGTTGCCTTTACTGGGGTGTTACCCCCAACTGTCATCCTTCCTCTGAAGCCACAGCCAAAAACTTGCTTTCTCTGCCTCGTCTGCTAGCTCCTTCACAGCTTTCTGCAGGTTTGGGCCTTTCGCTCCAGCACTACAGAGTAGCCGGACAACTGTTTTGATCACAAAGCCCCGACACCCAACCTCCACAGGGTAAACCCTAGCTTTCCAGCCAGCTTCTTGGCACTCCGCTGCCAAGTCATTGTATTTGACATGTTTCCTCTCATGCACTCATATCCTGCCTTCTTCCCAAGGGATGGTAAGTTTGATGAGAATGACCTTTTTTTTGACAATATTAAAAAGAATAGGAGCTAGATAAAGTACAATTTATGGAAGAGCTGTTTTACAGGATTGAATCAGATTTGACAGTTACACTACCCAATAAAGTAGTTGATGAGTGTATATTATAAATACATTGTATGGTAATTTGTAGTACTGCTTGGTAAGAGAAGAAAATATGAAAACAGAACTATTAAAATCTGTGAAAGAAGAAAAAGAAGCAGATGGAAAAAAGCGGACATGAGGTTCTTCTGTTTTTTTTTCTTATCTATGTGTAGGTTGGAAGGGGCCTTAGGCCAAGGTAGGAAGTGATGTCAGACTGGGTGATAAAACTGTGGTCTTTTTTTTCAGTTGTGTCACCCTGTTTTCCTTCCTACCGGTTTATAAAAAAAACAAGCTTGCTGAGAAACAGATTCCTTTACATTGTTGTGACAAGAAAAAGTGTGGCAATCACTCATGAAAGTCCACATTTATAACTGACAAAATGTTTGAGAAAATCTGAAAATTCAGATCACTGATTGATCATATTTGGAAATTCTTAATCTGATTCATAGGGGGTCAGTTTTTGTGGCAGCTGACTTCTAAATCAGAATCAGTGATCAACTGGTGACAATATGTGTTTGGTTGGATTCAGTTTCAAAGTGAATGGGTTTGACTGTTTAAAATTGGCTCAGTCTACTTCACAGTGTAAAAATATCAATATTTTATGAAAAAATAAAATAAAATCTTTTTCTTAGAAAACAGTGTATGAGGTAAGCTATAATTTTCTGAAATTACCAACCTTTCCTGACTTATTTTCATTTTGTCTTCTGGTTTGATGCAAACTGAAAGAAGAAGACAAAAGAGGAAGCTGAGGGGCCTTAGTGGTCAACTGTGTGTTTTACACACTAACCTCAAAACCCACTGTATTCTTGACATTCATGTGCTCTCTTTCTCAGCTCTCAGCAGCTGAACAACAGAATTTTTTTACATTTAAATAAATTTGAGCTTTGACAAACTTGGATGTTCAATACTTTGATTTTGTGCCTTTATTAGTGTTGAAATATTTATAATTTTAAGATTATTCTTCTTCTTAATTAAATGTATTTTTCATCTGGCCTGTAGTTGTAGTCATCCATCTAGCTTTCTTTGGCATTCTGTATCCTCTATAGAGATATCTGCCTTCTCTTGCATAGTTAGCTGGATGCTTCTTTTGATTGAAACTGAACTAGATGGAACTTGCCTTCTGCTGCTCAAAAGTGTTTTTTGTTTTTTTGTTTCTATGAGCTAAGAGCTGTTCACTGAAAACTTGGCATATCTCAGCATGGTGTGCAGTGTTTCCTTAAAAGATCTGAGGAAACTGGACAAGTGGAGGATAAAAGAAGTGGCCTAAAAAACTATCTAAAGCAGTTGAACAGTTTGTGAAAGTCGTGTCCTTAAGAAATAGGAAGAAATCCAACAAAGACCTGAGAGATGGATCTGGCCCTTCAGTTGATCCATCTATCGTTCACCTATGACACATCAGATATGGTCTCAGTGGAAGGCTGACTGTCAAGATGCCAGGAAACAGGGAGAAAAGGCTGAGGTATGCCAAATTACACAAGAACTAGACTGAAAATCAGTGGCAACTGGTGTTATGGAGTGATGAATCCAAATTTGAAATTTTTGGTTCAAATCATCATCAATATGTACAGAGAAGGTCAGGAAAGAGAGAGAGGTTCAACACCGAGTGTCTACAGCCATCTGTAAAACAGATGGTGTGGAGGCTCTGTCATGGCTTGGGTCTGCACTTAAGTCAGTGGTGTTGGGGTTCCTGTCAAAACTGATGGAATTATGAACGCTGTAAAGTACCATAAAATTTTGATCCATCATGCAATACCATCTGGAAAGCATCTGTAGGAACATATACTACCAAGAACTTTGAAAAAAAAAAAAATCAAACATTAAATGTACAACTTCAGTAGTGGGCTTTTCTGTATCGCTTCAACTGTCTGTTGATTATGAAGAACAAACTGAAAGCAAAGGCTGAAATTCCATGTTTATAGGAAGTTTGTGCAAAAATTGAAGTTGTCCTTTCTGTGGCCATTTAAGCTCCAAAGCAGCCCACCTGTGTCCACTCTGTCATATGTGACTGGCCTGTATTTGTTGCTGTTGCTTCTTTCACACACTGGACTGAATACCAGCAGTGTAGCAGCAGGCCATGGCCTCTGCTTTCCTCTGAGATTGTGTGTGTGGATTTGTTAGCTACAGATCAATACAGGTGCTGTGTCTGTTTTTGAGATTGTAGTCAGTTTGTTATTGTTTTCAGAGAGATGTGATAGCCAGGCATAACGTGCTACAGCCACATCTCTGCCAGTTCATGTCCTGTCCAGTATTACTCTGTCCTCCAAACGAAACACAGACCCCCCGACTGGAAACTTCCTGGCTGATAATGAGGTGATAAAGGTTGCTGGACCTACAGACAGGGTGTCCCTGTTTTTATGCTGCCATCACACACTCAAAACCAACAGATACAAGCATGCACACACCTTGTTGATCTTACCATTTCTTTGACAGTCCCTGGACCCAGTCGTTCTATCATTGTGTGTGAACAGATTTGTTTTTCCTCTGTTTAATGCGAGTGCATATTTTAACTTGCAACAGAACAATGCTGGACCTGAAGTGTTCATTGTTTCTGCCAGGAGGGCCTGGTGGAGGCGGATAAGCCAAAATAACAATTCAGGAACATTTTGGACTGTCAACAGATGAAATGAAGAAAGAACATGGATAATGAGCTGGAAGAATGAAGAAAAGAAAAGAAAGAAAAGAAAATGAAGATCAGAACACAAAGCAATGAGCCAAAAAGGACTCAATTTAGCTCTATACATATTCAAACATGCACCAGTTAGCAGTTTTGAAAGTAGCTTTAATAGCTCAAATGTTGCAGGCATGTGTTTATGTCTATCATCATTAATATGCATATTTTTTAGTGTCATTAAAAAAGCGCCACTGAAACAAGTAAATTCATAGTTTATTAGAACTTAAAAGCACAAAAATAGAAACTTTTCCAATGATATAAAACAACCAGTCAAACAGTATACATCCATCTGAGTCAGAAATATTTACACATGCTTACATTCAAAAGGTTTTCTCTGTAGTTATTGCAGCCATGTGCTGAAAAGGTAAGTAAACAGCATAGCTCAGCTAAAATAGAGAAATAATGAGACTTTTTCAGCTCTGACTTTTTCTGAAAAGTAATGAAAATGTTCACAGAGTTGCAGCTACAGAAAAAATAGCTTAATACAATTTATATATAACTTAACAAGTGCTCTGCATAGCAATGTATCATCAATTCTTTTCAAACTCCAAAACGACTTTTAACCTAAACTGCTTCTAAATGCTGCTGGTTGCGTTTGTCCTGTGATCTCAGACGCCCTGCTGTGTGTCACAGCCCAGCACCTCAAGACGCAGAGCGATTTCATTGATCCAACCCCATGGATGGATTCGGATGTAGCGGCCAAACAGTGGGGGATCAAAAACATTGATGGCTTCTTCATCTGGGTCGTTGCTTCCTGTGAAGATCTGTGGTTGAAAAGAGGAGGAAAGAAGAGACACAGTAAGTAAAGAGTTTGACAGATACATGCAGGTCATACACATATGTGCAACGGGATTTTCATGCCAGCATTCAGTGCATTTTATGTCACTAAAACATCAAAATACTTTAAATAGCAACACTTTTGGTAAGCTCCGAAATAGGGTTAAAGCCCGGAAGGAATAAATTAAATGAGCAGAGAGCATGTTAGTCATTGCAGTTTTATGGACTGTTTTATGTAGGTGAAGTCAGAGAGGAATCTGGATTCCATTCCTAGGTGGCACAGACACAGGCCTTATTTTACTGGAAAACTAAACACTAAGCCTACCTTTTCTCTCTGGGAGCTCTTGTCTAACACACTGCTCCAGGAGTGCCCATCATGACTGATGGTAACTGAGAACTCTGTCACCATCATTTGGGTCAGCAGTGATCGTGCTCCTTGGGTGATGACTCCTGTGATGCGTCTGACTTTCCCCAAGTCAACCTGCAGCCACTCGTGGGGGTTGTTGTTCTGAGGTAAGAGGGGTCAGAGGAAACATGCTTAAAAAAGCACCAAATGCATGAACATGCTTAAGTGCATACATTTAGGAAATTCTTATAACTGCCCAGTGCTGAAGAGAAAGATGGATACATGTTGGAAATATAGTATTGTGTAAAAATCTTGAGCCAGCCCCCATTTCTTTATGTTTAGCTAGGAAGATGGAAATTGTACATAAAACCAGAACTGTACCTTTTGTTTATACTTGTTGAATAGTATAGTTTTGTGAATTCAGTTGATCATAAAATAATGCTTAATAGCTTAATTACTAATTAATTAAGTAATTAGCATCTGCTCCTGGCTTATATGCCACTCTGAAAGGTGACTTAACCTGGCTGTGTACTTGTTCTCCTTCGTACACTGCAAAAATTGGCTATCTAACCAAGTCTTATAATCTTATATTCAGCCTAAAGGGCTTTTTGATCTTGTTTTGAGAGTGATATACTAAGCAAGAGCAGAATGTATAAGATTATTGGGGTCTTGGGCCTTTCTTCTAGTTTACATGGGTTCTTTCCGGGTATTTCGGCTTCCTCCCACAGTCCAAAGACATGCAGTTAGAGGGGTTGGGTTAGGTTAACTAGTGATTCTAAATTGCCCATGTGAATGTGAGTGTGAATGGTTGTCTGTCTCTCTGTGTTAACCCTGTGGCAGACTGGCGACCTTTGGAGAAGTAATTCAAATAAAGGTTGTTGTATCTTATACTGTGTGCTTGAATTCATTTAGTGTAAATGCTTTGTCTTGTCTTGTCTATTAATAACAATTCTTGAATTCAGAAGAATGATCTTGTTTGGTTGCTCTTGTTTTAAGATCTTTTCTCTCAAAGTGAGAAAGAAACAACACTGAAAGAAGCACTGACAGGCTAGTTTTGAGTTTATTTGACTTAATAAAGTACTTTGAATGAGTGTTTCAACACTTGTTTTAAGATATTTCTCACTTGTCTGAAGTCTAGATATTTTTTCTTATTTCAAGAAATCTTATCAAGTGTAATTATCTTACTGCACTGGCAGATTATTTCACTTGATTATAGTCTGAATCTTCTCAAATTAAGTATTTTTTTCCTTTTATTTAGATAGCCAATTTTTGCAGTGTTCTTTATTTTGAAACACACATCTTGTTATTTCAGTTTGTCTCCTTTGGACTTACACTATATGGACAAAAGCACTGGGCCACCTACATATTACACTCACACGAGCTGCTCAGCCATGGAAACTCATGCTACAAAGCTTCTGACGCACAGCTGTTGTGCTGATGTTAATACCAGAGGAGGTTTGGAACTCTGCAGTTAATAAGTCAGCAAAGCACTGGCGACTGTGTACTTTACATGATCTGCTACGTTGTGGCTGAGCTGCTGTGGTTCCAGAACACTTCCACTTTGCAACACCACTCACAGCTGATGGTGGAATATGTAAAAAGGAATAAATTTCACAAACTGTCTTGTTGCAATGTTGGTGTCCTGTTACAGCACCACACTCAAATTAAGTTCTTTAGAAAGAGCCATTGCTTCACAAATGTTTGTAAAGGCAGACTGCATAGCCAGGTGCTTGATTTCATACCCTTGTGGCAATGGGACTGAAAACACCTGAATTCAAAGATAAAGAGGTGTAGCCCAATACTTCTGTCCATATAGTGTATATTCTGTGTATGGCTGCCTGAACCTTCAATAAAGACTTTGACTTTTTGAATTTATGTTGAGTTCTCTGCATCTGTGATCTACACAGAATTGTTAATAGTGTTTGTACCTTTTAGGTAGAATTTCATTAAATTCCAAACAAGAAATTATGAAAAAACTTCATATATAATGACTTCTTGTGGGGTTGTCCAAAACCATTTTGTCATGCAGACTGTGGATTGATCCACTGACCTTCTAGTTAGTGAACTAACTGCTTGACTTCTTGGGCTGCAGAAACCCGCAAATTAAGTCCTATTTGTACGGCAGCAATACTATGGCATGTAATCAAATCAACAGAAAGATAAGCACAGTGACATGATCAATATTTACCAGGCAACATATAATCTGTAGAAGCCAGGGATTGAAACCAGGGTTTCATACAGGGAAAGCACATGCTCTACCACTGAGCTACATCTCAGTTCTACTGTTATTAAAACTTTTTGATATTATGTACCAAAGATTAGTAACTAGAGCCTAAAATGTATTGCACTGAATAAAAAAAAAAAAAACTTTATATGACTGAAAGAAATAGATGTATGCTTCTGAATGATGCAGACAAAATTAAGAAAGCAAACAGATGTAGAGACGGGCAAAATGAACACCACACCGCTTCCTCTCCCATATTACTTTAAAGGAAGGAGGAAACTCATAAAGTAAGAAAATGGTTTTGGCAGCGCGTCATTTTCCACTAACATGGTTTCTGTGCATTCCTAGAACTAGAAGAGTGGTTAATGTGAAGACTTTTTGTACTTTAAATCCTTCATTTGTCATTCAGGAAATATTTTAGCTGTTAACTGAAGGGAAACGGTTGGCAACACAAGTCTAAACAAAACTTGAAACTAACTGTGTGAAACAAATCACTACTCCCCTGCTCTTTATATTAAATTCCAATCTAAAAATCAGATCTTCCATGCTTACAGAGAAAAGCAAAGAAAATAATTTATTTTCGGTATCCTGTGACATATTTGCAGCGTTCCTGTTTAGTCTAATGTTAACACGAAACAAATTCTTCAATTACCAGCTGAGCCAGTAAGGATGCTAAAAAAAAAAGAAAAAAAATGTATTATTTAATTTGGTCAGACCCTTGCAGTCCTTTTTGGACACTATTCTAGATAAAAATTTGTGCAAAGTGGTTGACCTCAGTCCCAAATGCCACATGTGACCTTTAATAAGCCAGAAGGTTTTGCCAGAAGGACAAATCACACCTCTATAGTGTGAAAATGATAACCTGAATAAAAGGAAAAGAGAAACTACAGACCAACAAAATAAAAGGACATTTTTGGCCCCTACCAGTAACAGAGGTTCTTGAACAGTATGACTGAAGCATTAATGATGCATGCAAAGCTTAGCCCTTTGGAAATGCTGGTCTGTTGTCAATTTTATTTGTTAGAGTATTACATTTTTGAATGTTTCATTATTCTAAGAAGAAATGAGATATAACAAACTGGCTGTTTTATGATTATGTTCAGTGGCAAACATTTTTTTAAATGGTATCCACTCCACTAACTTTAACATAATCAATGTCTTTTTAACCCCATGTGTAGTTCTGAAAGATCATAACCTGGCTACAGCAGTGTCTATTAATACTGACTTGGAAAAAAAACTCTTAACAACCATCTTAATCCATTATTAAGGCCAGAATAACTTAACTCAAAACCACCACTTGTTGTTATTTTAATGTTAATTAACAATAAGTCTGTCCAACTTCAAGAAAATTTACCGGTCTACAGTGTCTGTTTTTCATAAATTTTGTGTATGTGTAAATACGTGTGTGTATGTTCACCTTTGGCCTCCAGGCGTTGGCGCCGCCTTCCTGGTGGAGGCGAGCGAAGTTGGGGCTCCAGGTACGGAGAAATGACGAATGATATGAGGAAGCACTGAAGCTGCTGTCAGGAATCAGCTTCTTCTGCAGTCCAAGAGGGAGAGAGCAGCCTGGCAACACACAAACATTATATGGATATGATATGAGCATTTTCACAGTCTATAAATACAGAACCAGAACTACAGTGAGATCAGTTTTGTCATTTTTGATACAACTCACTGTTGAGATCACAGCCCAGCAGCTCCAGTCGGAGAGCGGGCTTCTGCACAAAGCGGAAAGGGTGAATCCTGATGTAGCGTGCCACGAATGGTGGAGAGAAGAGGTTCTCTTTTACTTTGGAGCTGTCCAGATTTCCATGAAAGATCTATAACAGAACCACTTTTTAAATCAGACTTGAAAGATTGTGCTGGCAGGATGGCATGTTTTAGTACAACACTGAAAAAACTGCCTCGCATTCTCCATGAGGTTTCTTTCTTTTCCATACTTGAAATTTGCTTGAGATAAAAAACTTGTTACAGTGAACAATTTGGTGGCTGACTGCATTTATTTAAGAATGAACCACAATATCATACAAAAGTTATTCAGCTGCAGTCAGAGGCCAAGGTTTCATAAAACCTCCCTTTTAGTGCATTTAATACTTCTGCTTGGCATTTCCTTTTTATAGTGCTCTGACACAATCTGAAAGCAAATAAAGGGTTCTTGAAACCTGTGGAATTTGCGGGATTCATTTTTCCTAACTATTAGGAATTAGAATTTTAAATAATTTTACTTATTTTAGCTATTGGCGCTATCAAACAATAAGCAAACAGCTTTGCAGGAGCAAGTTTCACTTTTGACGTGACTTTCTACTCTTCACTTTAACTTTTGGAATCAATAAAAAGGCAAAAGGGAGGAAATGGTTTATCATCCTCCAAACATGAAAGAGGAAACAGATAGTGGTGCTGCCTTTGCCCAGTGAAATGTTCTATAACATATAATTTCCCAAAAACACACATTAAATGACATTGTCCTATATCTGGAACTTCAATAAAAATATGAAAGTGGTCATACGCTCTCTTTTTTCTGGTGATCTGGGGTTTGCAAATTACATCCTTGTAGTTTTGGACTTTTCAAAGCTGCAGTACTAATTTCCAGAAGGATCAACATTTCACTGGTGTATGCCACAAAACTGCAGCTCCTGTCAAGTGTAATAATCTTATATTCAGATTTTAAAAAATCTAGTTAGTCTTGTTTATAGTAACTGGTCTTTTCTAAGAGAAGGCTTTTTGACATTTCTTTTAAATGTCAGTTTCCTGTTTTGACAAATATTATTTTTCACTAGATAAAAGCTACATGTTCCCCCTAAAACGAGATTGCTTGAAATGGATCTTTTTATAATCTTAATTTCATGTTTTATGTGCTGCAATGACAGTGAGGAAGCCTGGCTTATTTGAAGTAAAATTCACACTGCAATGGCAGCCAAATTGGCTTTTTTTCTTTTAGAGATGGGTTGAGAAAGTTTAGTATTAAATATCACAGGGCATTGCTGCAATACTATAGTAACCCTTACTGTAACCGATACTCAGTATGAGGACATACATTGATGTTCCTGGTGTTGTTTCCTCTGTAAGTGGTCCAAGTCTCCTGGTCCAGGCTGTAGGAGACAGTGAAGTATGTGATGTAGTGGTCCCTCAGCCTTGACCTCACCCCCTGTGTCAACACACCGTGCATGAGGGTAGGTCTCTGAAGATCAACCTAAAAACACAAACATTACATTATGTTCTCCCATGCGCTATTTTTGGTTTATATGATAAGATAACTGATTGATATAACTGATGTTGACATAATTTTTTTTTTAACTCAGTTCAGAACATGACTTTACTTAAGCGAAGCAAGTAGAGAATAAGCAAAGAAAGCTGCACATCTAACCTGTATCCATGACTGCTTGTTTTTGCCCATCCAGGCATTGATATAACCTGACTGGTCCAGCCTTGCCAGCCCCGGTTCCCAGTAATCTGGACACACATGTGAAAACACAGTTATAATCCATCTCACTGTGGGTAATTTCCGGGCTTTCAGATCTCATAAAGTTTCCTGGTGGCCACCAGAGTGAGTTCTTTTCATTTTTACTTTAAGCCCTTCCTCTCCTCTGTGCATACTAAGAGGGATCAAGAGCCACCTTGGTGAGTTTCCCTGCTGAATTCAAGTAAAATAAATAAATAAATAAATAAATAAAAACCCTACCCCAGACCTGCAGTCTTACCTGTGTAATCCGATGCTGTGATCTGGGAATCCTCAATCCGTCCTGATTTCATTCCCAGTGGCAAGACACATTCTGCATATCAAAACCAAAAAAAGATTCCATGCATTTCAATGCATTTCAAGTTTCCACACGCACACAATTTATTACCAAGATACATCTCAGTGTGGGAAGTTGTCATTAAATAAAAAACACCCATAAATTATACAATTAAAAATTACTGTTGTTTTTAGCATGTTCTGCTAGTGCCAGCCTTCATTGGTAAGCTATTTGGAGAAGTAATTCAAATAAAAGTTGTTGTATCTTATACTGTGTACTTGAATTCATTTAGTGTAAATGCTTTGTCTTGTTTTAGGAAATCTATTAATAACAATTCTTGAATTCAGAAGAATGATCTTGTTTGGTTGCTCTTGTTTTAAGATCTTTTCTCTCAAAGTGAGAAAGAAACAACACTGAAAGAAGCACTGACAGGCTAGTTTTGAGTTTATTTGACTTAATAAAGTACTTTGAATGAGTGTTTCAACACTTGTTTTAAGATATTTCTCATTTCTCTGAAGTCTAGATATTTTTTCTTATTATCTTATTCTTATTTCAAGAAATTATCAAGTGTAATTATCTTACTGCACTGGCAGATTATTTCACTTGATTATAATCTGAATCTTCTCAAATTAAGTATATTTTTTTGTTATATTTTTGCAATTCAATTCAATTCAATTCAATTTTATTTATATAGCGCTAAATCACAACAAAAGTCGCCTCAAGGCGCTTTATATTGTAGGGTAAAGACCCAACAATAATACATTTTGCAGTGTTTTTTATTTTGAAACACACGTCTTGTCATTTCAGTTTGTCTCCTTTGGACTCACACTATATGGACAAAAGCACTGGGCCACCTACATATTACACTTACATGAGTTGCTCAGCCATGGAAACTCATGCTACAAAGCTTCTGACG